>OZ020166.1:2225868-2345422 GCA_963971145.1 Sussaba pulchella
GTGCCAGAAGGATTTCATTTCTTGCCTAAACACAAGGCAAATTCGTGGAAATGATTTTTCAACATCGTTGGGTTAGATCGATTCGTTTAATCTATTTTTATTATACATTCGATTACGAAGAGATATATTTGAAATAAATGATACCGTGGTTGAACAAATTTGGATTTTAGGGATTTTTTTATTTCAAAATTTGGAGCGAATATTATTTATTCGATAGTTTTTGAGGCATTTTGCGCGTTGTGATTTTTATTTGTTGTGAATAAATTGGTTAATAATGCGCCGATATTTCACCGAGGCTTGATACGGGCCACATGCAATCGCATCCGCTGGCTATTTCCTTGGTGAAGGGCTCCCAACATTCGCTGTCCCATCGACGTCTCACCACGGAGAGCGTTCTACTTCGTTGAACGCAGTGGAAACCGGGATGTGCGCATCTCTGGAATGTAAATAAAATAAAATACGATATTTTTTTATCATCGAATTTATTTGGAATGGATATTCCTTGTTTAATTTATTTTACAATTTTTTATTTTGAAAAAAATAATTAATGATAAAAAATGAACGTCACCATCGTACTATTATCAACAACCGAATAATTAATATTTTTTCGACTATTTACTTCACCGACCTCAACAAAAAAATACTAAAAAATAAGAATTATCCATCCCGCCCTAAATAAACAATTTAAAAAAAAATCTGTGAAAAAATTACCTGATTCGGAGGTTTCACGGAAGTTCTTTGATCTAGAAGATAATAACTTTTGCAGTAAACCTCGTGATAATGCGGCGGTTGATACTCGAAATCTTCGTCGGTCATTTGTACCTTTCGCGTCATTATCTCGCACAGACTGCGGTATTCCTGGGGACGTCGTAAAGTCGAAAAATATTACAACGAAATTCCGTTCAATGCCCTAACGAGTCGTGCACCGTCGGGCTCTTTTGGGTGGGGGAAAGGGCCCGGCGACGGTCGTAGTTCGGCCTAACGGCCCGGCCTCGTTTGTTTGGCAACAGGAAGACCGGTGCTTTGTCAACGAGCTTTGGTTTTGGGAAATAAACCAGAGGGGGGGGGGGAGGGGAGAGGATAGTTGCGACGTAAGTTCACTGACCGGTAACAAATTTCTGTCGGGTCTGTTCAGTTGCGGCGATTGATCCGTCGGTTCGATCTCGTAGTCCTCGGAGTAGTCGCCCTCCGGCAGGTACGAAACGTCACGAATCGTCGGCGACACGTGGCGATCGTCGGATTTTTCATATTCCGAACCCATAAGAGCTTCTTCCAACAATCTGGTGAAATTAATTCTCTTCATCGCCGAAGCTCGAGGCTGGTGAAACGTCAGTAGGACGAACAAACCGATCTGGTGGACACAGTTACAACGGTTACATCGTTTCTCGTGAGTTTATTCTTTATTTTTTTTTACGTTTTAGAAATTTGGCCATTTTTTTTTTGTGAATTGTGTAAATTGAAGAAAAAAAGAATTATGCGACGAAATTGTGTACGTTTTTGACGATTGGATGAGATTGATTGGGAGAAGGAAAAACAGACGGTCAAGGGCGAGTAGAAGTTGGATTATGAAGGTTTCTTACGGTTATATTATCGGAAATATTTTATAATCTCAGGGAGAAGTTAATTCATGGCCGGGAAACGTTTATTTCTTATTATTATGTAGTCCATGAGGAAAACTCAATTATTGACAATAGTTAGTTACGTAAACAATGGACCTGATTCCCACGTTGTTTTTGTTAGGCACCTTTACGTGAAGGCTTTATAAGAAACCGCAAGATTAAGCTTGTCACGTAATAATTGTACATATAGAATTATAAATTAATTATTTCCGGATTTTTTATGTTTACTTGTGCTATGAGGCCTTCCTTCGTGGCGAATTGAAAAATCATAGAACCCTAAAAAGAAGAAAAGAAGTAGAAAAAAATTAAGTAACTCTTGAAAATAAATAAATGACTATATATATAAATAAATAAATAATGACAATTGCTGCACCACGCGATAGCGTATGTTTTCGACGACGAGGCGCAGTATTGCGAAAAATAAATAGTCAATCAGTCAATCTCGTCGCTATCTTGATCTGGGACACTCCTGACCGAGTAGCGATCGAATCGGAGTATTTCGGTGATATCCACGTGTGTCCTTGATTGCCTCGCAGTCGCTTTATATAAATGCGGAGTAGAGGAATTCCCAAATCTCAAAATTACTCGTGCTATCGTTTCAACTTCCGCCGAATCGAAAGTCAAGTTAAGTCGAGAGGATTTAAAAATATGAATATAAGTTCCAAAGAGGGTGAGACGTTGTTCGATGGTCATCGAACCGCGTACGAGATAAATTTTATCGAGAAAAATATTGAATTCGCACGGTGTTAGGTTTTTTCAACCTTTCGAAGAATATATCATGCTATTTTATTCGTTTGCGAAAGATATTCTCGCAACTTGACGCTAACGAACCTGAATAATCGGTACAGATGGCTGTGCAAGGATCGGGGCCTCGTGCGAATATATATATGACATTCCACGACAAATCGACAACTTTGTGACAGTCGTATTTATCCATTTTTTTTTGTTTTCGATATTTTTCACTGACGTATGAAACAAAATAGTGAAGTTTATTTTTTGTTGAAAAAACGAAATTTTGTATATCTATAACGAACTACATAAAATTACAGATCTTTTTGTTTTTAAGGTATTTTTCTTGCTTCTACTTGCTTCATTTTTACAGCATTTATATACATACTATATTTTTGATCATACTTAGATACTTCCAAAAAAATTTGGTTCGCAACGAAGAATTTACCGTTAAATTGATTAGAAAATCTCCGACGTAATTCTATAATTCCCGTTTTTTTATCACCGAATAGAACTTCGAACTTTCTTCTCAAAATTGTTTCAAGTTTATTTTCAAACAGTCCCAAAACAAGCCACAATTAAACAACAATACGAAGCTCCGTCGATTTGCTCCGAAACGCCCCATATACATATGAAATTACCCTTTCTTCCAAAGACGTTCGTGCACGAACGTTAAATATGACAAACCGACGTAGGATTCGTTCGTCCCGTGATCTCCGATGCGGTTCGTTGTCCACCGCGTTACTATATAAAGCGTTTTTTTTTTCGCATCGCGAGTCTAGTATCCAAAGTGATTACGAGTCGACAGAGCGCGGCTTTGATACAAAGACAACGAGCGAAACATCGTCGACGTCTGGGCAATCGTATTTCTTTCGAATCGTCGTATCGGAAAGACTTTTTTTTTTTTTTTATCGCACAAAGATTTTTTCGATAGACGATCGTCAACGGTGACGTTTCGATTGAAGTTTCGAGTGGGAGAAGAAACAGCGGACACGATTGGGTCACGTAAATTAAATATATATATACGTGCGATAAGATGGATCAACGGATCGAAGAAACTCGCGTCGATTCAATGAGATTCGAAGAGTCTGGGAAGCTCCCGAGTTTCCCGTGAAAATCAGTGTCGACCGGTTCGCAAGGTCGGATTTTATTGAACGCGGAGTTATACGCATAACGTGCGTTCGTCGCACGGCGTGTAATTGAAGCTCGACTTGTTCTCTTCCATCATCGCCAGATTTCAATCATTTCCGCCCGCGGTGAGGTCCATTAATTTATCAGGGATCCTTCGTGCACCGCTACGCACTCGTTTGGGTTGGATTTTAGACTCGGGACATTTTTTTTTTAGGATAATTACGTTTGTACGGATAGCAAGGTAAACGGATTTTGTAGATAATCGGTCGATTTTGATTAATTGAGTCACTGTACGATATAATGAGCAATTGAAGTGGCGCAAGTGAAGTTGTTTTTATGATTCTACGGGCGGGAAAGGTTAAAATGTGCAAAAGGGTTTGAAAAAAAATTATATAAAATAATCAATACGAGAATATTTCGACGATTTTGGTGATAATACTTGGGAACAAATTTTTTTTAAATTGAGCATAATTGCTTTTTCTTTTATTTAGCGGTTGAGTTTTCAATTATTCTGTCAGGATAGTCATTTTTACATGCTTCTATTCGTGTTCTAGTGTGACATCAGTCGATTGCATAATATTTCCATGAAAATTGTTGCGTTTTGTTCTGCATATAATTTGTCGAGTAGTTCATGGAAATTAGGAATTGTTCCTGATATTAACCAGCGTCACGATAATAATTATTTCGAGTAAAACTGACTAATTCGTTCTGAACAATAGTTTGGCTAATTCAACGGGATCGGTGGAAACGTTTGTGCACTGAGTGCAGTGAATAATCCTCGATTCGGTTTTACGACGAAGCTACTTCACGATGGTGACGAAAATTTATCGCAAGAGCGCCATACGAAAGTGAGTACAACTCTCGATTCTCATCTGTGTGTGTGTGTGCACGTTCGCTGTTTGAGCTGTAAGAACGATTGACCGTCACATGCAGCTGTCGGTAATGCTCGCCCCCGATATGACTCCCAATGTCACGTCGATTTATCGGAGAGTTTATCTTATTATTATGTCATTACTCACGTATGATTACGGCGAACGTTTCTCTTGCTCCCTCTCGCATAGATTTTCAAGAATTTTATCCCATACCTGAGCTTATTTTGAATGAAATAAAATATATACATATATAATTCACTGATTGAGATCTATATAGTTGCTCACTTTGTCGTGAAAATGATCAAATTTTTGAATTATAATACGTTCGTACGAAAAAATTGTCTGAATTAACTTGAATTGATTGAGAAGTGAAAATTATGAAATTCGTGGATTATAATATTGTGATTGAAACGTTTCAAAAGCGTCGATAAAAATGCAATAATATCACAGCAAACATTCGATATTATGATACAATAAGTTATAAATTATTTGCAACGCGTGGATCTATTTTTATCCACTTGATATTTAATTTTTATATTAACTTCGAAGGTTTCAGTACAATTTGGGGGGCGAAAATAGAAAATGCCACAGACTAGCCTAAATAAAATAATTACAATCCGCTATCAATGATAATTAGAAACTGAATGTTTCGTAAGACCGGTAATTACGAATTTGCCGTCAATACATAGAAATTCCAAAACATCGATCTAAATATATCCCGCGAGACGAAAAACGAAAAAATGTTAATTCGTACAAACATTGATACTCCATTTAACACGAAAAAAAATAAGACCCGCGTACTATTCTCGGAGTTACCCGTGCTAAAACCGGTAGTACAATTTTTACCCCAAAAATATCCTCGAGATATTTCCAAGTAAAACGTTTAGCCGGCGAATTTACTCCGCAGCATCCCGATGATCTCGCGGTGGACCAGCGTTTCACGCATAGTTTCTCGGCCACCAGGCGGTGATGTACATGCACGTACACACATGTGGGTACGTTGTACATGTATCAAACGCGCCTTATTAAAGTACACGTAAAGCAAGCACACGTATGAGATCGGTACGTGTACGTGCGCTCGTCGAAGGCTCATACGTTGTACGAATGCGTGGTCGAGAGCTCGTAGGTAGTTATTCAATTGACGAGATGCCCCCGGTCTGACATAGTTCAGTCGATGGCGAACTTGGGATGATCCTACTCCGTCAAATAAGCTCATCTCGTTGCTCTCCATCCGAATTCACGTTTTCTCCGCAGTGTTCGAAAACATTTAGCCCGTCGCTGTCGACCGTGACAAGGCCGAACGAGTGGAACAACAGTTTCATCGATTTCGACGAGACGATTGCTCTCATCTTCGACTAGTTCGCACGATTGATAACGTCACCGACGAATATTCATTGAGATGAAAACAAAAGCTTCGTGAATTTGACGTCATAGTGAAAAATCGCGAATGCAAACGCGAATTACGGTATTAATTCATTGACGCGTCACCGAAGATTTCCGAGCATCGTCAATTGCCGGTCTTCGGTTACTTATGCACGCGTATAAGTCGGAAAACTCGTGCGGTTGAACGTACAGTCTTTCGGCGAACGGTTGCCGAGCGAGCGAACGATTCTTCAAGACGAATGAGACGAAGAAAGAAAGAAAAAATAATTGCTTCGGTTTTTTATTTTACATAATTTTTTTGGAGCTCGAAAATTGTCGAAAAACTTTGGTTATCGGAAAATTCGACGTTAATGACTCTGGGTTGAAATTTGTCGGTGTAGTGTTTTTGATAAGGATTTTAATTGTCGCGTCGTATACGCGCGTGTACGTTGGATATATTTTAGTGCGGTTTATTTTTGTTTTTCGGCAAAAGTTGCTGAATTTAGCGTTTTCGAACGAACGTTGGGACACGTCAGTGCCGATTTGTTAGAATACTGACAAAAGTTTATTGTTTTTTTTCCTTCGTTACTGTGAACGCAACGTGATATGGTCACGACGAGTGATCAATAGCACGAGAGAAGTTATGGCGGCTGATCTCTGTAGAAATGGAACTCTAAGTGCAGCTTCTAACAGGTATTGCTTCAGAGAAATTATTCTATCGTGTAGATATGGTTGAAGGAATGTCGTACAGCGCGTAACGATTTCGATAACAGAATAGAGAGAGAGAGGGAGAGAGAAAGAGACAAAGTTTAAAATCCGAAGAAAGGCGATAAGACAATCTAATACCGGGATAAAAATTATAAAAACTACAATATCCTGACAATCGGATCTTCAAGTAGTTTGTATACACATCCAGAAAAGAATAATACTTTTTGCACGGGCAATAAATTGATTTTATTTCAAAAGAATCAATCGGTTAATCAAGATAACTTTTTTCTTCCCCTTACTAGCTATTTATGAATGATGAAGATATTAATGACTTTTCTATAATTTGTAGTATCTGTGAGACCATGAAAAAATGCATTACGTAAAATTAATAATTTATTAATGAAAGGGTATTTATTTTTTATTCATTAATTTTTTATTTTATTTATTATTCTCACGGAAAAAAAATTGATAGATCCATAAAATACGTCGATTCTCCCTCACAAGCTTAGCTAATATTTTATAAACGTTCAAATGAATAATAAATAATCATCGGCTGACTATTTAATAAAATTAATGAGTAAAGAAAAGCTCCGGAGGGCGATTTTCAAATAAATTTATCGTCATACGAATCAATTTCGTCTCTCGGCCTAATGTTCTTCGGTATCTTCGACAATGTCTTGAATCTGAAAAGCTCTCTCGATCTTCGCCGTTTTTCCGCATATAACGACGAAATCGTTTAAACGACCGTTATACCGCCGTACGACTTAATAACCAATTGACCCTCGACCGTACACCGCCGGAGGTTCAATTAAGCTCGAACGATTGCCGTAAAGCAAAATTGGATTGCGAGGATCCTGAATACAGGATGACGCGAGGACGAGGGCGCGTCGTCCGAGTCATAAAAAAATAATACGAAACGTATTAAAGCTTTTCCAAAACCCACATTCCTATAATTATCGCGGATAATAATTTGTACGATGTTTATCCATAAGTACTCGTTCAAAGAGGCTCAATCTGACAGATTAGAACTACGTCACGAAGGAAAGTCGAGTCAACATGACTCAGCCCAGCAAACTTATAAGCAAACGTAAAAATCGCCTCTCAATATAGTTTTCACGTTCAGTTTTCAATCTATTTGTTTTTAACGTTTAATTTCGCCAGTTCGCAATTTTCAATCAATCAAAAACATTTCTATAAAAAAACTGCATCGACGCCGAGTCGCGGTAAACAAATTTGCTCGGACAAATGCAATTTACAACACGCTCGAGCGATTCTTCATCGTTCGCGACGAACTGGACAAACACCGCGGAATCATAAATCGACCTATTATCGACGATCAAATGTTCTCAATGAAAAGCGCATGACACGAACGTCAACGGAGACGTTCGTTTCGGAACGTTCTTGTTGCATATCATACCCAATACGCATTGCCCGTATATGCGTGTTTCATCGCTCATTGTTCTCTCGTTTCAACCGTTTATTTATTCAATGAGAAAATAGTTTAACGCTCGTTGTTCATTCAGCAACGGCTCGACGAGCCCAGACGTCTACCGATGTAACGGAGCCACGTCGTTCCGTTTGCGAGGAATATACATCGGCGCGTTTAGGCCCAACAACGTCAGACGTTGTTTTCGGTGTCATTGTAATGGAATTTTTCACATTATTTCGCGAAATTTCACGTTTCGCGATGTTAAACTCATTTAGACGAGATTGTGGTGTCTAGTCAAATTAGATTCGACATTTGAGACTCGTTAAATTCTCGTTTCTTTTGTATATCCGTTATTTGGTTTAATTACTCATTTTGGGACAAATTTTGTGAATGAGTCTCGTCGTTAGTACATTGATTATAATCGACTCAGCACCGGATTTTTTTTTTTGGTAATCGTTTCTGTCGTATTCAATTGCTTCGTGCAACACGACCTTGCGACGTTTCCATCGTTTCACTTGTTACAAACAAAAACTAGATTTGTCGGGCAGAACGATTGTTTTACTGTAGAGTTGCCATGGAGTAGATGCAGGGACTGGTGGAGTTTAATTCGTAACTTTATAGTCGTAACGAAACGCTTATAATGAGAATTAAAAAATTTCACAGCCTGACTGAAGGTTGTAGATCGAGTGAGGTAAATTGAATTCAGCAAAATAACATTTTATTGTGAGGGAACTGAATAGATCGGTAATAGAAAGTCTCGTAGTAAATTTGAACGCCCTATTATCATGCACTTAAACCAAGTAATAATCAATTGAATCAATATTTATGTCCTCCGGTCATCCAAAGTAATTTCCTCCGGTCTTTAAACTCATATCATAAATTAATTTTTCTCCCCCCAATATTTTCAGCAGCCTGCAAGCGAATCCCCTCATTCTTCTCTCATCAACAACATTTCTCCCGTCGGAAACATCCCTGACTGATTTACCGTAAAATCGTTAAGCCAATGATTAATCAAGTTCGTCGAAACAACGAGAAGTTCCGATGCGAGAAAAGTAGATCTCCGCCCCGCCCACTTTCCTAGCGGTGTAGATGAAACCATTCCACCGGCTAATTCAATTCCGTCCCACGTTCTTAATCCATTGAGCCTTCTGTCACCGAGCCGGGTCTCGACAACTCCATCAAGCCCGCGAAAACGCAATGGAAATTTGTTTTACCTGGTTTTGTTCTTACCCTTGCAAAGAAAGAATTATCGTGACATAATTTCGGTATCGGAAATTATAATCGCTTGCACTTATCGACGGGAATACTAATAGCAATAATAATGATTGTTATTATTATTATTATTATTTTCCTGTGATTATATTTTGGTCCAAATCTGTAGGGGAGGATAGAGATTTGCAAGAGAGCGACTGAGCGACAATAATATACATACATATTATTATTTTAATAATGATAATAAAAATAATAATAATAATAATAATAGTAAGAATTATCATTAATCATTATATTATTTCCGTCTATAATATAATGATATATATAATAAAGATAAAACAATAATAATAATAATAATAATAATACTAATAATAATAATTATTATTATTAAATAATAATAATAATAATAATAATAATAATAATAATAATAATAATAATAATAATAATAATAATAATAATTATTATTATTATTATTATTATTATAATTATTATAATAATAAATATTATAAATATTTATTAATATTTATTAATTATAAATATTATTATAATTATTATAACTATTATAATAATAATCATCATAATTATAGCAGCATCCCCTTGACAGCCACGAAAGCGCGAGAATTCCGTACGAGGTGGATTTTTGAAGCTTGCGAGCTTGCAAGCAGGATTCTCCGCGGCGATGGGGAACGCGACGATTTAAATTGACCGTGGGCGACTGTTCTCTCATTCTCGGTCTTCTCCGCTCCTCCTCCGCTTTCGTCTGTTTCGCCTCACCTCGCGTTTCTCTCGACATGTTTGCCCAGATACTCATATTAGAAGCGGCATTCTACGGCACATCAATGTACTCGTGTCCGGCGAATTAAACTTTTAACCCAAATATGAACGGGAACGTTTTCACATTGAGGTTATATGTTGCATTGCGCAGAGCGAGGCTCGTACCCGATGGAAAACAATTAGGGTGGGTTTTTTTAATATAAAAAAAAAAGATGTTTCCATTTTTTACCCTCGATTTTACTTTTCATTTACAGGGACGACCGAAATTCAGTTTGATCCACATCTTTTTTCAGTCCTGGTTTTTTTGTGGAAGATAAACGATTCGTTTCTTCTTTATTTTGTTCGATGGAACGCATGTAGATAATAGTGAGACGTGTGACAAATGAATCGGCAAAACACAAATTAGCGAGTCTAAAAATATGTCAGATGTGAAAGGTGGTTGGAAGACGTTGTCGCGGTCAATTTGTTCGAAAATGCCACTAAACTCGGGTGGGTAATAGTATACGGTTCGCGACTCGAACGCGTGAGTTCGCCGCAATCACGTGAGATTCTTCGCGGGTGTTGAAAGAGCAATTAGGCTCACTGAGATAAGTATAAACGGTCGGGCTCGTGCGAAATTCTATATTTAGTTGTATCTCCGTGAAGTTATTATTTATTTTTTTTTCACCCGTGTCAGGTCTTCGCGCTTATGATGATTTTGCAAAAAAAAAAAATTCTCTGTTTTCACGGTAGCGCAGCTACGAGTTACAATTCGATCCGGAGGAATGTTTCGAACCGATCTTTGAATATATCTGCAACTATTTTTCAACATCTCGTTTTGGATACGAATCTTTTATTTCAGTAAGGGTCGTTGGTCGATTTATTGTATTAATTTTTAGTCGTCAACATTTTTTTTCACTCTATTCAATTAATTTTGGTGAATCAATATTTTAGAAAAATACGTAATTGTCTTCATCCACAGCGGATTTAAAATGAAATAAGAGAATGATTTATTCTTAACTCATTGTTGATTGTTCGAAGCCGTTGGCAGCCGGATAATCAGGCGGTATTAATTTTTTATTGGAAAAAAAACGCGAATGTTCGGTGCTTCGTGCAGGTAACCGTGCAGGGTCGGTTTGGGCAATGAATGGTCGAGCTTGCGGGCTCGGTCACGAGCTAAGCTCGCACATCACGTTGGTGCTCGGTCGTGTTCCCGAGCCGGTGTATCGGATTATTTTTAGATGACAGGATGGGGTCTGCCCCTTGATAGCGTCTAAAAATAGCAAGTAAGGCCAATCCAGCTCCAATTATTCCATTTAGGTATTTAGGTGACAATCGACCGACCGACAATTTAGAAATATTCCACACGTTTAAAGCCAGGGACTCGGCCGGAGAGCCGGCCCGAGCCGTGGCCACCACGCTCGGCCGATTCTCGGCACCGAAGAACGCTCCGGAATAAACGGCACGCGGATCCCGTGGCCCTGCACGATTCTCCTCCACGACCCTCGCGAATGTAATTCTCACGCACACGTTCGCAGCCCTCGTATGAATGAGGAATATATTCAAGAGACTCGTTATCTCGTTGATAATAACGAGCGTAAGACAAAATGAAATGAAGCCGAAAAGAGAATTAAATGGGAATATATTTATATTTATTTATTGGTCGTCCGAAATAATTGGTTGATGAAAGCGTCGATGTGGAGGTTTATTATATCATTTGTGGGATATTCTATTGATCGACGAAGCGAAGATTCGACGAGATTCAGTTCTAGTGGATGGAAACCCGTTTTTTTACGTATATAAATGATGTGGACGAACTTTGAGTGAAAATATTTCTTCATAATTAAAAAAATGTCAAGACCAAAATTGGTTATATTCTTAGTATTTTGTGTTTGTCGGTAGAAAAAGATGAACCGTTCGGGTCACGTTTTACATATCGTTTCAACGATCAAAAAATTCAATTCATTAATCACGTATTTAGTTTTTAAAAAAGACCGGAAGTATACATATAGATTTTATTCTTAGCGCGATTATACGTGTGGGGTTTATCTGCATGAATTATTCACGTGTTCGATCATCCGGACGGGAGAGATAAATTCTTCTCGCACCCCATCGTCGTGAATTATCGTACGAGCAAACAAAAAAAAAAGCTCACCATTCACAGAAACACGTTGAAAACTAATTATTCAATGGACTTCGTAACGGCATTCATGCCCGAAGTCTCAAGGTCTTAATTGCGGGAGATATGATAAGAGGCGAGACATAATTTCTTGACCGTGGCCAAGATTAACGATATTTTACCGGACATTCAGCAAGGAGTTATTAATGTGAGAGCATTTTTCACTCGACCGAAGCGCGGACGCATCTCCGACGACGCGCGCTTCTCACTATCGCTGTTATTAATTTGAACGAAGGGGTTTTTCTGTAATCGGCAAATTTATTCCTTCGTACACGGATTAAATATGGGAAAAACGGCGCCAGAAAATTGATAATATTGACGGCATTCATTCTTCTCTGGTTCTATCTTTATTGAATTAATAAATATCGATAAGATAAATTACAGGAAAGACATTTGTTGCAAATAAATAAATATTATATATAATGCTAGTCAATATGTGAAATAGATTTTTGTAATTAAAACTGAATTCTAAGAGCTTTCTGTTATTCCGAAATGAAAATCAATATTTTTTTTATTTGAAAAAGAAAACCCGGACGTCACGGAATGCCCCATATAATTATAGCCAAAATAATGGAGGAATAAATCCGCAAAGAATCAGGTGTCTATTTATATTATCAAGGACCATCTTAAAATTGTTTCGAACATTTCCGAGAATAGGCCGTCCAAAACGTCGTCTTGATTTGTTGGGATGACTCATACGTATTATATTTCAAATGATTAAAATAAAATAAAATGTAAATATCGTTATTTCACGTTACGGGTAGCGTATATTGCTTTTGATAATCGAAGCGCCTTTCTAACGCAACCCGTCTTACATGCATGATGTTCTGGTTGCAGGGCCGTTGGGAGCATGAGGCAGCGCAAAAGCGGCGGAAGTATGGGCGCGAAAGATGCAGTAGCCTCGCTACCGGAGGAACAACTCAAGTTTCAAGACACGAGGTTTCTGACTACCCTTGTACTCGGCAGGAATAGGTAAGTCGTTTGTGAATAATATTTAAAAACATCGCTTTTCATCGACAATAACCGAACTATTCTTCAAACAATTATTATTATTATTATTTGTATTATTTTTATTTTCCACGAGTAGGCCAGTATTTTTTCTCAAATTATTTTTTTCTCACACTTTATCAATTATCTTATCAACGGAACAACGAGAAATTCGATACTTTACTGTACTCACGAACGGTAGATACATCTTGAGGGCGTTACGTTTTTTAATTCTTCCCGTAAATGGGGAGAAAAATGCAAGAACGAATTCGCGCCGAGCGTCGAGAAACCACTGCGATGACACAACTGTATAAAATTGGTCAGTTCTCGGTAGGTTTTTATAATGAAAACTCAAGTGGATCCGCAGACCGGGGAAAGGGAAATTAAAAAAAATCTTCGAGAATCGTTAATCCGTGAAAATCCGCGGGAATTAGAGAACAAATAGAGTCAATCCCGATAAGGGACAGAATTATTGAATTTACACAAGGTCTGAGCCAACTGCTGGGGTTACACCCGCGCACACATCTCAAAATTAATAATAATAATAATAATTCAATTCAATTAATAATAATAATTAAAATAATTGCTTTCGCCGTTATAATTCTTCTATTACTAATTCCACTAATTCTACTTTATTCTACTACGAAAGAGAAAGTAGGTCGTCGTCGCTAAAATTTAGTAGGTACAATAAAGATAAAATAATAATAATAATAATAATAATAATAGTAATAAAAAATATGATAATAACAGAGAAATAATAATAATAATTATTATTATTATTATATAATATAATAACAATAATAGTAATAATTATCATTCTTATATAATGTAATGACAATAATAATAATAATAATAATAATAATAATAATAATAATATTAATAATAATAATAATAATAATAATTATTATTATTATATAATAATAATTATATATTATATAATAATAATTATATATTATTATTATTATATATTATATAATAATAATTATATATTATTATTATTATATTATAATTATTATTATTATAATAATTATTATTATTATAATAATTATTATTATTATTATTATTATCATCATCATTATTATTATTATTATAAATTCTTCGTGAGATTTGAATTCTATATCTCCTTCCGTCTGTTCGATAGAAAGCATTTTTTATTTTCCATCCCCCATTTTTCCCGATGTTCTCGCGCACGTGCTCCGTTCGTCACGAGCCGGGTTCTCCAAGCGCACGTCTGTCTGCATACTTGCGTGGCACACAAGCTCGAGCCGCTCTAAGCCACATTTAAATTAAACGCAACGAAGACGGACGAAACGAATTGCGGTGGGTCTTGTACTCTCGTGTATTCGACAGTTTTGTATTTCTTCGTCGAGCGATATTAACCCCGAGATCAGTGGCGCGGGTTTCGTCGCTTCTTCGTCATCGTTTCAAATGTTCGGCAGTGTGCGAGTTAGGCATGTGAGTTTCTTATATGTGAGTACGTGTACGACACGAAGAAGCAAGATGCTTTACACCCGGGACTGAGAAGCCCCGCGGAGATATTCGGCCGTCGACGCGACACCGCGCGACGATAATGGGCCACGAGGCTCGCATAGTGACAAACGACTGCTCTTGGCGATCGGTTGCTCGTTTAGTCATTGATCGAATTTACGCGCGTGTTCTCGACCGTGGGACGGGAAAGAAAAAATTTTTACGCTCGAAGTAAGACAATTGGGGATTTTTTTCGCGTGCTGTTTTGATTGTAGAATCAAGGAGAAGGAGATTGATATTTGATACTGGGATAAGGCGGAGAAAGAAAAGAACAACGAATGAGGTACGGTCGCGGCTTATATTGGTCTTTTGAATTTTATTCGATTGGGATTCGGATTGAGTGTGAAAGTACGTTGAATGGAATGACCGAAAAATGTCCCGCAGAATGCCTTAGAATGAATGAAGTATTTTTCTTTCATTTTCGTTGATTTTCGGATTGAAGACAGTTGAAGATTCTTTTTCGTGCGGAAGTTTCTTGTCGGGCTCGTGAGTTCTAGAGATATTTGTGAATTTAAATATGCATTTGATATGCAGGGCAGTGATAGTAGAGAAAAATATAATTCCTTATAGAAAGATTGAAGAGTATTTTGGGGATATCCTTGAGTGCTTCGAATTTCACATACGATCTTTATCAGCAAAACAATTTATTGAATTCTATTAAAAGACAATAATTTAATAGCAGCAAAAACACTTGAAATTATTCAAATTACAGGACAGCCTTCTGTTCGTCAATCCCATCGATGAAAATATTTTTTATTCTCGATTTTATTATATCAACATGATATCAATGATATTCCTCTACTACGTGCTGAGGATCGCGTGTGAAATACTTGGTTGAAGCAACGAAATGTGAAACCTACTGCATCGGCTACAATTGGGTACGAGGGTGGGGATTTGGAATCGACGTCAGTAGCCTATCTGGAAGGAAAGGTTGATTACGATTACCCGAGGCGAGCGGAGATACGGTTGTCAAAATTGTTTGACTCTTCGCTGATGTAAATTGATACCAACGAGACTTGAGGCCGAAATTTCGACCGACGACACTCGAGACCGCATTTCGATTTGACGTGGAAGGTCCCGTATGTGGTGGCTGCTTTTGATATCCAGAGCTGCGTTTAGTGGTGCTTGCGTACGGGCTTTATCTATATATATATATAGCCGAGGTGTTCGAATGATTTATGATAGCCACGTTATATCTATATATTTAAAAGAATGCGGCACCGCAAAGCTGCAAACGTTGGTACTGCGGTAAAACGAAATAACGATTAAAATTAAATTATATGTGGAGTCGTGAAAGCACTGGAAAACTGAGCGCAAGCCAATTCGAACACGAGAAATAAATAAGAGCAGACGGGAATCTTCGTCGACCTCCTTACGATACGTTTCCGAAGGACATAAGATTCCTCGATATCGACATTTTTAACTTCTGATACATATATTTAATATAAATCTTATCTCTCTGCATATGAGTCAATATTATTATTCTTTTTTTAGAAAAACGTGCAACGAATATAAAACTTTAAATTTGTATTTCACGATTTCACGACGAAGATATGGTAAATTCTATATATTTATATCAGTAAATTTTTTTCTTTGTAATACATAAATTGATGCAATTTTATAGAAACAAATTTTTATTGTCGACGACAATTTTATTTTTAACGGCATCCCAAAGTAAATGAAAAAATGCCTGCAAAAATGTTGAATCGAAAATAACGAAGATATTCGAATAAATGTGTTAATATAAAAATTCTCAACAAAAAGCCGATCGCAGATGATAAAAAGGTAAACCCTGTTATCACATAGTGAATGATAAATAGATAAAAACAGGTCAGAATTTTTGCCGAAAGCTTAAACGTGGAAAAAAAAAGTTTATTTAAATCGAAGGAATGGTCCAGCAGCATCGTTGCAGCTCCACGAGTGTAGACCTTGAGACTGGCCGCTATTTAGAGTGGGCAATTGATTCGTAACGGCGGCACGAAGTCTATCGAAACCAATGCTCGCACGAGATAATCTTTCGAAAAGTATCAAAACGTTACAAAAGCACTTTCCAAACATTCCAAACTATTTTTAGATGAAAAAATGTTTGAAAAAAAGAAAGAAAGACAAGAGAGGACGTTGAGAGACTAGCGAGACAAACGCGTTTCGAGATTCTAAAAAGGAAATCGTTCCTCTGACTAGAAGCGCGCATGTTTTTATCCTCGATTTATCTCTATTTGGTGAAGAAGAGTTTTCTAGAACTGGGACTCGTACGAGTTCTATGGATGCGAGATCTTATTGCGCGCGGTTCAGTCACGGGCGCAAAAAAAAATCTCGAGGCTCGATGAGAGTCGCGAAACTGAAAATACGACAGTCTTGCGATATCACCGGGCAATCGGTTGCGTGCAATATCGCGCGTCCGTCGTCGGTTTGGAACACGTTGGAACGGTGAGAGTTTAGCGGCGATCGCTAATTAAATTTCAGCGATAAAGTGCTAATCGTTCATTCTTGCGTTAGCAACGAGTCGCGTCGAGTTTATCCGGTTTGAAATTTAACGTGGACCGAACAACTCAAATGTATCTCGATTATTGTCGTTTTCTGAAGGTTTTTTAGTAACTTTATCCGCGGCTTTCTCCCTTAACCTTCCGGTTACGAGCTTTTTTGTCACGCCTGGGGTCTTTCACGACCCCAGATATCAATCTTCGATAAAATATGTTTTAATTCGTTTTTTTTAAAAGGTAGACAGTGATTTTTTCCCGTTGAAAATTGAGAAATGAAATAATTAGTGACAGAATATGATATTTACAATTTTAGAAAAAATTATGGAAAATATGGTTGGCGAATGGCCGACACTTTTTTTTTTTTATCCCAGAGGGTTGTTCAGGATTCCAGCTTGAGGATCTTTGAGCAATTAATTAACATTCAAATTTTTAACTCAAAAAGAAAACTAAATAAAATTATTTCATGCTCGATAAAAATTTAACGATCCCGTAAAAAAATTGAAACCTCAGCAAATTTGAAAAAGAAAAGATTAATGAAATAATTGTAAGCAGATATTAACATCTACCGAACCAATGTTTAATACAGTTCCAAGCTATTCTCCCCTATATATTCGATCGTGCGGCAAATCGTTATTACAATTTACCGTTCGAAGAAGCTCATAGCGTAATAACGGGCCGTGGAGCTCACGTTTCTTTCCGGTTATTTTCCGTCCATCCATTGCTAGTAATAAACCGTACGTGTATGTGCAAACCCGACATGTATATACCCCAACTCGATTTACGAAGCTTCCACGCGACGTTGTACCATTATTTGCCATACCGTATTTTTATTTCGTCATCGGCAAAAAATCAGATAGCGCAATACGATTTTTTTTTTCGCAAATCTTTCTTTTTAATTTTCACGGAATCTCGGCGTTGCGATCGCGCGATGTATCACGCGGTAACGATGCGATTACGATAAGTTTGGTTCGTCCGCAAACGTTGAGAATCGGTGTAGGTGTGCGTGCGTGCAATTCCGATACACGATAAGTGCGTAATGCGATGCGCGGGTTTATACAGATGTCTCGGATAATCGTGGAGTGAGAGCCGGCAAAAGCAATTACGCGACGTTGAGTGACGATCGCGGATTTAAAAGGGAAATTGATAAATCGCCAGGCGCCACTGCGATCGTCGTACAGCTTCGTTATCTCGTAATTTTTTTTCCGCTGGTGCGCGTACGCGGCTCGGTGGTTGTAAAAGTCACCGATGAATCGGGGAATCGGTGTGTGTAACGCGTTCGTGTGTGTCTCATCATCGGCGTGCTCGAGCTTTATCGGTGCGAAAACCCGTTGTGGATGTATTTCGTAGCGGCGAAGCGTCACGGCGATAATTAACGCGGCACGTCGACGGTTGAAACTCTTATCGCGAGAGGTAATAACACCTGTGAGGATGAGCGCGGGTTGCGGGTACGTCATGAAGGTTCGGTGTACGGTCCGCGATGCTCGATAAATGGAACGGTGTCCCGCGTATGGATGATGGATAGTCGGGAAAACGTAGATATGGGAATAGGAATTAATTAATTCGCCAAAATGATTTCGTTTATTTGAATAAATACGTTGATGAATAAATGAGTAAGTGAATAAATGAATGAATGAATAAATGAATAAATGAATGAATGAATAAATGAATAAATGAATAAATGAATAAATGAATAAATGAATAAATGAATAAATGAATAAATGAATAAATGAATAAATGAATAAATGAATAAATGAATAAATGAATAAATGAATAAATGAATAAATGAATAAATGAATAAATGAATAAATGAATAAATGAATAAATGAATAAATGAATAAATGAATAAATGAATAAATGAATAAATGAATAAATGAATAAATGAATAAATGAATAAATGAATAAATGAATAAATGAATAAATGAATAAATGAATAAATGAATAAATGAATAAATGAATAAATGAATAAATGAATAAATGAATAAATGAATAAATGAATAAATGAATAAATGAATAAATGAATAAATGAATAAATGAATAAATGAATAAATGAATAAATGAATAAATGAATAAATGAATAAATGAATAAATGAATAAATGAATAAATGAATAAATGAATAAATGAATAAATGAATAAATGAATAAATGAATAAATGAATAAATGAATAAATGAATAAATGAATAAATGAATAAATGAATAAATGAATAAATGAATAAATGAATAAATTGATAAATTGATAAATTAATAAATTAATACATTAATAAATTAATAAATTAATAAATCCATAAATCAATGAATCTCTCCGCAGAGGTAGTTTTGTTTCTCGTTCTTTCTCTTTTCGATATTTCAATTAATTATAATTCCAATATTCCTACAATGATTGACGAGCCGAGTTATCCTAATTGCGATCGCTACAGTTTTCCCAATTGACAATTTTCACGGTCCCTGGCTGTTTGTAAGCAGAAACAGAGAGCTCCCCGATAAACTGCTTACATGCAAAATCGCTTTGGCATACAAAAAATGATTTCCCTGCATTTTTCGTTACCAACGGTTACAAGCCTACATAAAGATCGTAATTCTATTGCGAAATAAAACAATGTCACATAACCATTCTTCCCGTTTAATAATGAAACAGTGACGAAGCTAATCAATCAAAATCGGAGTCCACCTTTCGTGGTAACGGCGAAAAAAGAATTAGTCGCGCCCGATAATTTTGCAAAACACAACGTAAGAAGGTACGAAAAAATAGCGCGAGTAATTTTTCCGTACCTGGTGAACCGAATTACGTCGTACGAAAGACAATAAGCCGGGGCAAAGTGGACCAGCTGTTCGTAGGCACGTAGACAGTTACCCATACATACGCGAAACGATGAGAACCGCGTAGACGTTTAAATATACAAAGATCTCGCGGTATCGGCGCAAAAGGTCTTCAAAATTCGTTGCCGCGTATTTGTACAAGAAGAAGGCCGCCGCCAGAAACGAAACGATGGAATAGAATCCTACTCCAACCACCGGTGTATTTCTACAGCCCGTTTTCAACTCGTTGTTTAGCGTGTTCTCAAGTTGAACGACCGTAGTACAGTATCGTTTCAGGTTTCGTAAGTTCCACGAAAGAATCTTTTATCGCGCTCACGGTTTTACCGGCGAACACGATCGCGACCGAGCTCGAGGTATTATTAAAAAAAAAAAAAAAAAAATGGTTTCATTTGTTTCTCTTCACGTTCTCCAATTTCCCATCTCTCTTTTTCTCTTTCTCCCGAGTAATCTTCGAAAGTAGATCGAACTCAATCCATAAAACTCTTATCAATCGTCTTATCATCGCTGTATCGTAATTTATCAAAATCCTTACAATTAAGTTAATTTTATTTAATTTTTTTGTTGGTTTAAATAAAATAAATTGCATCGTACGTTTACGTTTTACGATCGCAGAATAATATCTCCGGACGTGTTGCCTTCCTGTTCTCCTGGGATATTCCGTCAAAAGTCGTTTCGCTCGTCGAGCTCGACGCTGAGCGCGGGCGTCGCGACGACCGGGAATCAGTGCGTTCCCGTAACGACGCCGAAACGGACGACGACGGAAACATTGACGAGCAAAACGGATATTTTTAATACGAGGATTAATTCGACGGGGGAAAATACGAGAATCGCGGGTACGAGAATATTGTCGGATAAAACGAGGGAGAAGAATAATTATAATCAACCGTCGAGAACGAAGAGCGGAGGACCGGCTGATCGTGGAACGAGGGGGCCCCGGGGCGCCGGCACCACCAAGCATTCGAGGCTAGGCACGGTACTGGCCAACAAAATGGCGTCCGCGAGCTCTACCGCTGTCGTGCAGGGCTGGCCCAACACCAAAGACGACTACGATCTCAAAGAGGTTATCGGTAATTATTCAAGTGCGGTGTCATATTTTTTCAGCCACATTGTTATTATTCGCGATCTTTGGGTCGATGAATCGATCGAGGAAATTAACGAAATTGCGGACCGGTTCGACGAACCCCCGTTATCGGGTCTGATGTGCGCGCATCTTTATTATGGTTGTTACATAAAAATCGTGGTGTAACGAGAAATTTGCACGGGTTTTGATCCTTTTTATCGGACGAGATTTCGCAGTTTTGCCGGGGTTTTTAATCTCGTGCGATTCGTTGATTTGTCGGGTCTTGGGGGGGTTTACGGGATACCGGTTGAGTATAATCTCATAACCTCGTTTTCAATTATTCCGAGCTGATGCAGTGGCGTAGCAACGACGGTTGGAACCCGGTTAAACTTACTCCGATATATTCGTGATCTTTTTTTTTTCGCGTTGGTTTATTGAGAGAAATAATGGTTGAGGTTTGTTTTTATAAGGGAATTATTGCGATTGAGTGTTGCAATTGCGTTGTAATTTTTTTTTGGGTACGTCGCGGAAGGGAAACATTTTTTTATTCCGTCAGCGTATTGTGCACATATTTTAGGAATCCTGTCGGACTTGGCAATCACTGCTACAACTATTCTTACTGGGGTTTTACGTTGTGATCTTATAAATTAACTGTCATCGAGCGACGATAGTCAATCGTGGATAAACACAGCTCTCTTCATCCCCCCCGCTCCTGGAACGTGCACAGGAACGTCATTTTTTCGGGTCACTCTGGTCACGTGACGTCACGAGCACGTGACTTTTAAATCATGATTATCGCGAATTTTCAATCGTGATTTTTAAAAATATTTTTTTCTTTTATTTTTCATTAATTGTTTGTATTTAATTTGTTGGTGATAATTATTTTGGGTGACTTACTGTCTGATGATTATTCAATCGCTCATGCATTGCCGTTTTTGGAAGGGTTGATATTTTGTTCTGTTTATTTGTTTATTTATTTATTTGGAAAGAAAGTAATTGGGATATGTTTAGACGGCGTTGGGAAAAAAAAACTAGAGTAGCGGAAATGAGTCGAGAAAATCTACGAACATCTTGGATGAGTTCCAAGAGCTCAATTAGATCTTTACCCAAACCTATAGAGTCGTTTCGCGCTGTATCGCGCTCCAAAAAACCGAAACAATTTGACGATTCAGATTTTATTGAGACTCCTGACTGATCCAGTTATTTTATTATGTCATGATATGAGATTCGATGGGAAATTGAAAGACAGCTTGCACAGAAATTCGTTTCTAGCTTGCTGTACCTTCTGGTCTTATTTATATACTTTTGCCGCAATCATCGGACAGCGGCAGCCTTGTCTAGATTGATTGGCTACACTTTCAAGTAAAAGCTTGACGCATGAAACAGATGCAACTGATTTCATTCAGCGAATCTCATTACGTTATCTCATTTTCTTGAAGTAAATTAGTAAGACTAGCCGTGCGCTTCTCTCACGCCCTCAAACTGAGCCAATTTATTGGCATAAATGCAATCGAATCAATCACATGTCCCCGGAGATCCCAAAAAAATTCACAAATCTTTTTAAATTTGGAACAATCGTGAGATTCTATCGCAAAGATTTTATTGCGTCGCAGGTGTCGGCGCTACCGCAGTAGTACACGCCGCCTTTTGTATCCCGCGCCAAGAAAAATGTGCCATCAAACGCATAAATTTGGAAAAATGGAACACGAGTATGGACGAGCTCTTGGTAAGATTTTTCGTTTCCTTTTTTTTTCGTTCCCAAACAAAATCGTCGATAACTTAAATAATTTTTCATTTTACATTGCAGAAAGAAATTCAAGCAATGTCGTCATGCAACCACGAAAACGTGGTCACGTATTACACGTCGTTCGTGGTGAAAGAAGAACTCTGGCTCGTTCTGAGATTGCTGGAAGGTGGATCTTTACTCGACATTATAAAACATAAAACAAGAACGACGAATTGCAAACACGGCGTCTTTGACGAAGCTACAATAGCCACCGTACTTCGAGAAGTACTCAAAGGTCTTGAGTATTTCCACAGTAATGGCCAAATCCACAGGTAATTCCGTGTAGATTTTTCCAACGCAATATAGTAGATGAAACAATTTGGATTATTGGCAACGAATCATAAATAAAAAAAAATTATATATTTTGCTATTATTGCTATTATTATTACTATTATTGCTATTATTATTACTATTATTGCTATTATTATTACTATTATTGCTATTATTATTACTATTATTGCTCTTATTATTACTATTATTGCTATTATTATTACTATTATTGCTATTATTATTACTATTATTGCTATTATTATTACTATTATTGCTATTATTATTACTATTATTGCTATTATTATTACTATTATTGCTATTATTATTACTATTATTGCTATTATTATTACTATTATTGCTATTATTATTATTGTATTACTATTATTATTACTATTATTGCTATTATTATTACTATTATTGCTATTATTATTATTGTATTGCTATTATTATTACTATTATTGCTATTATTATTATTGTATTGCTATTATTATTATTATTATTATTATTTTTATTATTATTGCTATGATTATTATTATTATTATTATTATTATTATTATTATTATTATTATTATTATTATTATTATTATTATTATTATTATTATTATTATTATTATTATTATTATTATTATTATTATTACTATTATTGCTATTATTATTATTATTATTATTATTATTATTATTATATCACTATTATTGGCGCATTTGATTAATACCCGATAATTGGCTCTCGCAGGGATATAAAAGCCGGTAATATCCTTCTCGGCGAGGATGGAACGGTTCAAATAGCGGATTTCGGCGTGAGTGCCTGGCTGGCAACGGGTCGTGATCTGAGCAGACAAAAAGTCAGACACACGTTCGTGGGTACGCCGTGTTGGATGGCCCCGGAGGTCATGGAGCAGGTGAGAGAGGAAAGTTACACTACAATTTCTTAGGCTGCGAGTTCTGTGATTGTTCAAAAAAAATTTATTCGCTACATTAACGTAACATCCGTCGCTCTTTCTTTATTATTTTTTTTAAATCTCTCGCTGTCTTTTACATATTTTATTTTTATCTCTCAATCGATCTCGTTACTCCTCTTCGTGACGAGAAGAACGTGCGAATTCTCACTCTGTCGCTTGATACGAGACGATTGCTTTTATTCTTCATTGCAAGGCAATTAACGAGCTAGCTTATGATTTGAAGAATTTGATAATTGCGCATACGATGAATTTTATCGGCTCCTAGCATGGCATTTAATATTTTTCGAGACAAATCACTACATGCAGAGATAAATTCGTATGTATATACTTCATTAATTCACGAATCAATCGTTTATCACGCGGTGGAAATGCCTAATCACACACGAAAACCGTTCGATCGAGGCTGTGAAGTTGAAGTTGGCTTTGAGAAGTAATTTTAGTCGCGATTTTAGCTTTTATTGGTCCGAATAACGAGTCAAAATTGGTCCAGTGGAAAATAACGTCGTTTAACAGTATGGTCTAAATTTTCTTCGATCTTTTTCGTTCGATTATCAAACTCGATAAATAATTCGGCACACACTCGTGGAAGGCAGCTTTTTCAAGGCCATTGATCGCGAATTTCACGATAATTCGGATTTTTATCGATCGCGCAGGATCACGGATACGATTTTAAGGCTGACATATGGTCGTTGGGTATCACCGCGATCGAAATGGCGAGTGGGACCGCGCCTTATCACAAATATCCGCCTATGAAGGTACTCATGCTGACCCTTCAGAACGATCCGCCCACGCTCGACACCGCCGCGGACGACAAAGATCAGTACAAAGCTTACGGTAAAACGTTTCGCAAGATGATCGTCGATTGTTTGCAGAAGGATCCCACGAAGAGGTAATTTTAACGAACGAAATTCGTGATTTTGTCGGGGGATAGATCGATGAATCGTGTTTAAATGTTTATAAAATCGTTTTTTTTACAGACCAACGGCCACGGAATTGTTGAAACATCCGTTTTTTAAGAAAGCCAAGGATAAGAAGTACTTGCAACAGACGTTGGTCGCGATTGGGCCGAGTTTGGAAACGCGAGTGCAAAAGGTATGATCGTTGGATGACGTTTTTGTTGTTTTTGGAATTTTTTTTATTGAATTTTTATGAAAAAATCTGGGGGAAAAAAATTTTGACTGGTGTGGAAATGATTATTTCGCCTTTCGGAAAAGTTGGATGGGTTTGATTTATTTTTTGATGGATAAAGACGTATTTTTTAAAATCTTAAAATTCCTAAAATCGTGGAAGGGATGAATTACTATTTTGCCTAAAAATGTTTAAATTGAATTTTTTAATTTCTTTCTATTTGATTAATTTTTTCTACCTCTTTTGATTCATTTATAGATGGATAACGACGTATTTTTAGAACCTCAAGAGCTCTAGAATCGGCAAAAGGACGATCAGAATAACGAATTTCTATTTTTATTGAAAAATTACTAGATTAAATTTTCTTATCTCTTTCTATCTGGTTTGTTTCTTCTACCTCTTTCGATTTATTTATAAATAACTCATTTTTCGAACCATAAAATCCCTAAAACCGTCAAAAAGTCGACCAAAAAAAATAAATTTCTATTTTTATTAAAAAATGACTGAATCGATTGTTTTTATTTTTTTAAATTTTTTATATTGTGGTTACCATTTGCGGGACGATTTCTCGGTACTTTACGGGAATTTTTCGAATTTGCGCAGGCATCGAAGAGACAGCCAGGCACGTCGGGACGATTGCACAGAACGGTAACGGGCGAGTGGGTTTGGTCGTCGGAAGAGGAAGACAGCGGAGCTTCGAGCGGCGAAGAGGGCAAGGAAACATTGCCGGTCAATACGATTGACAATGTAAGCAGCGAGGAAGAAGCTGCAGACGCTGACGAATCTTACGGGCAAGTCAAATCCGCGGCCAGTCGAATCGCGATACCAACCGCGGAGCAAAATGTTCCGATCAACCTCGTCCTGAGACTGCGGTGAGTTAAAAAAAAAACAATTTAAAAAAAATTATGAATCGCGTAGATTGAGAAGTGATTCGGAATTTTTTTTTTTTACCGAGCATCGTTTCCTTGATTTCCAGACGTCCTCACACCCAGTTTACCCTTGAAGAAGTCTCACAGTACGATTACCTTTCCTTTTTATCCTACGTGTAGATTAGGGCGTCTTTTGATAAGATCGTTTTGGAATTTCAAAGCGACTGCCCTCTGAAATTTAATTTTATCCAAATGAAAAATTTCAATCGCTTAGATTTTTTAATCTTACGCACATTTTTTTTTATATACTTTCAATCGTAGTAGAGGGAGTCAGACCTTTGAATTTTCCGAAATTGGCTTATTAAGGGGCGCCCTAGTCTGGTCTAAATATGTATCTCAAGGCTTAAGGGGTCATATTCACCTCAGAAACAAAAAAAAACGTGAATCAAATTTTAAAAAAATTATTTCAACCACTTATTTAACTTTCTCACGTATTTTAAAAATAAGAAAGTAATAAAAAAAAGTACATTTTCAAGTGTATGTGTGCCCCCTTACTTGCTTCTGTAATTCACTGCTACAATTGTCACGATAATTACGACATATTAATTCGATCCGCAGCAATCAAAAACGAGAATTGAACGACATAAGATTCGAATTCGCGGTTGGAATCGATTCCGCGGAAGGCATCGCAGCGGAACTCGTCGGCGCCGGTCTGGTCGATGGTAAAGACATCGTCGTTATAGCAGCGAATCTTCAGAAACTCATAGACACCGCCGGACAATTACGTACCGTCACTTTTTCCTTGGTAAGTTTGAAACAATTTAATCAAACCTACGAAGAAAAAAAACCTCGAATCTATTCAAATTTTTATTTTATTGATTATAATTTTTTTCTTTCTCAAACAGAATTCGGGCTACGCCGCCAACGAAGTTCCGGACGACAAGGCGTTAATCGGTTTTGCTCAGATCTCCATCACGGATTAAAACCTTTCGTCGTTTTTCCCCTTGAAATTTATTCTGAACGCACAGTCAGGATAATTCTCCCAAATTGGTACTAAACTACGGAGATACGAAAAGGTACGAAAAAAAAAAAAAAAAAAAAAAAAAACGTTTAGTTTCATCAAATTCTCGATCGTCGTTATCGAATTAAAAGTATTATCGTATCATCGTTGAGCGACGAATTTGCGAATTCTCCGTCG
The DNA here is from genome assembly GCA_963971145.1 of Sussaba pulchella. Classification (NCBI taxonomy): domain Eukaryota; kingdom Metazoa; phylum Arthropoda; class Insecta; order Hymenoptera; family Ichneumonidae; genus Sussaba; species Sussaba pulchella. Next base: position 2,252,942 of record OZ020166.1, read on the forward strand.
AACGTTGAGCGACGATCAAACGCGAAACTTCGTATCGCGAATTAACGCTGTTAACGGTTTCACGATCATGTTTTCAATCCAATTACCCCACGTTATCGCGAAATATCAATGAACGATTAATCACACAGGTCTAAACGAAAATAGAAAAAATATTGCGACATAAAAAAAAGAAGAAGAAAAAAGAAACAACGTATCTAAAATTTAAAAAAATTGCCGCGAGTTATTAGTTAAAAAAAAAAAAAAAAAAAAAACCAATGAAACTGCTCAGAAATGTATCTTACTGTATTAATAATCGAAGTTCTCATGTGAATGCGGGAGTGTGTGTGAGACGATTCGAATTAAAAAGAAGGAGATAACACACGAGAGCATTTGTCGTTAATCCCTCGCGTACGTTTGGAAACTCGCTTTGGGAATTGTTTTTATTTTATTTGTTTCGTTTCTTTTTCGTACTCGATGTTCGCGAATTACGGCTGTAGTTTAAACATTGTCGACTTGTGAACATTCTTAAGCCGCGTTAATTTATGTAAATATTAGCGACTTAGTTGTTGATTATATTATTTTTCTTCGAAAGTTTAACGAAAAGAAGAAGAAAAAAAAACAAAATGAGCGAAGCGAGCGTTAAATAAATAGTTTCGAAGTTTCGCGTTGTCGCGAAACAAAAAATCGATGGGATAACGGAAAAAATGATTTAAGGACGGCAACGAGATCGACGATGTTGCAACGTCCTCAATTTACTTATTCGAGGTGCTTGGCTTGGCTTTGCGAACACGATGATTCTCTCGAATGAGTCAAATACCGTATTTTTTAATTCGTCGAATCATCCAGCCTCCACCGATTCTTTTTGGTACAAAATACGGATCACTCGGAAGTATATTTATATATATAAATATATATATATCATCATCATCATGCTTCACACACACGCCTTAGGACTTAGAAGACACGAAGAGTACTAAAAAAAAAAAATTCTTTTGTACTTAATCGAATGATAGTTTATAAACTTGTAGCGTGTTCATCACAGCTAACAGATATCACACAGCTGTTCGTGGTAGAATTTTTATCGTCCTCTCCTCCCCCCTCATCCGCTTTCCTGGCTTCGTTAAATTTTAAGGGGTGTCTTTTCCTCGAGTCGATGAAGATCGGTCGAATTCGTTCGAAATAATTATTATTTATATAAAGTTGTCGAATCGAATCGTATTATTTTCAATCGCAGGGATGAAATATCACTTTGGAAATAAAAGAAAATCTTTCTACATTGCCATTTTTGTCCAACGATCGAAAGGAAAACGAACGAAACGACGTTAATCTTTTCTTTATTCGTTTATCGTACGTAATTGTTTCGAAGTCGTATCCGTTTTACGACGAGTTTGCGTCGAAGACGGATGTTAGGAATTTTTATGTAAGCTGGGCGATTTCAATTGTAAATACGCAGAATCTGTGTGTTTTCAAAGTATTGTACACAGAAGCGACAACTGTTTATTCGCGAAGGAAGATAAACGTTTTAAACGATTTTTTTTCTCTCTCTTATCTTTGTCGCGCTTGTAATCGTTATCGGAGATCGGAAATGTGAGCATAATTTATGATTAAGTTGCAATGGTAATCGTTCAATAATCTAGCGTAATAAGATGATGAAAAAACAGCTTATTTATATCGTAAATGGCACTACTACCTAGTTCGTAGCTATTGTAGATTGAACAAAATGCAGGGACGAACAAATTTTCGACCATTTACTCATGCAGATACGTCGTCGTAATGTATGTGCCTTATCCCGTTACAAAACTGCTGTTTATCACTTAGAAGAAAAAAAAAAGAGAGATATTCACAACATTTTTAGCTTCTCGTCGAGTTAATAACCGAAGGCCATTATATGTCAATGATAAGAAAATTTTAACGATTAATTGCAGCATCACTGGTCCAGTGCCAAACAAAAAAACAGAACGGAACAACTGTGCCGTACGTAGCAAATAATTATGTACCGAAAAAAAAAAAATTAATAATTTATTTGTATTAATATCAAACGTCATTAGCAAGAAAACCATTGTTTTTTTATTTCAATTCACAACGGGATGGCGACGAACGTCGATCGTTGATCAAATGATGAGAAGAAAACAAAAAATATAGCCGAAATTTATGTTTTACGAAAGAAAACAACAAATGCACACTAGTACTTAATTTTTATTGCATTTGTCTTACTATGTAGCAATATACGAATTCTTTTTTATACGAAATATCGTGATAGCAAAAGCTTTTTTATTTCTCGATTTTACTATTGCTAATAATACCACCAATGCTATCCATCGATTTCGTCGCAATAAAATGTTGATTATCTGTAAATTACGTTGGAAAATTTTTGCGTGCACGCAAAATTCTTCATCAGAGGATAGAACGTTTGGTATTCTTTGACGAGAGTGTAGACAAATTTTCGCTATCCTCAAAATCTCAACCGCACGAATGAGGCTAGCGCAGATTTGTCCTGCGGATGGCGATGATTCGTCCGGTCTTCGATCGCCTCTGTAATTTTCAGACTTTACGCGACATAAATGGCAGATCAATACTGACCTATTCGCGAGAGTTGCTGTAACGGATAGTCTCGAAGACGACGCGAATAAGGCTTGTTACTGCAAAATGAATCACGATATAATAACGTGCTTAACGTTCAATGACGTCGTCTAATTATGCGATTTTAGCAAAAATCGTTTGCGTTAGATCACAGTCTTTAATATAGATTTAGACCGACAGGCTGGCTAACTTTCTCGTGTGTCTCTGCTATGATCGCCATGGATTCCGCGGTGCGGCGTATTTCGTTTTTCTTTGCCATAAGGCAGTGCAGAGGGTTTCCGCAGTGTCTGTATCGGATTGTCTATCTTCCGGGTGCATTCGACTATTCGTAGCGCGACATTTATTATACGGCGCCTGTTGGCTGGCAACCGGTGAGGCAGGCGTGCACGTCGGGTTGTCTATCTTCAGGCTGTATTTGGCACTTTTTAGCGCAATATTTTTTCTATAGCGCCTGTTGGATGGCAACTGGTGAAACAGCCATGCAGATCGGGTTGCCTATCTCCAGGCTGCATTCCGCATTTCGTATAGCGCCTGTTGGCTGGCAGCCGGTAAGGCAGCCGTGCATACTGAGTTGCCTTCCTCCCGGCGTTCGTCGCCGCACGCAGAAAACAACGAAGCATAAAGAACAGCAGGCTTATAAGAGCCATCAGTAGGACTTTTGGTGACAAAAGTCGTACTTTCGTACCAAATAACACATAAGTGAGCAAACGTAAGCGCTAAACTATTGCAAGTAAGTAAGTAGGCAACGCCATGGCTCGATCACGTGAGAACGTGATAACATGAGACGTGCAGGCCCATGGTAATTTTTTTTCCGTGACTGCATGTACCTGTGCCAAGTCAACCACACAGAATTGACATCCTTAATTTACTCATTTTTCAATAATTCCGCAGGAATTGGTCTACGAATTGAAAAATTTGGTGCTCAACGGTTCAATTATAAAATTCGGGACGATCTTGGTTTTGATTTTTGACTATGAGTCACGTAGTTCATCATAAAAGCGCCCTCGAATGGAAGCCGGTAGGAGCTGTCGACAGCGAAGGTTGTCCTTCGACCCGGTATCCATGCAAGATTAACCGGACTAAATTGACCGGCTCAATATAATTCTCCATGACTTATCTATATTTTATACATCATTTATATTATATACACGATATTATGATATGTATATAATACATATGATATGTATTTTCACGTGGTAGCTTAGAAACCTCTGCGTATCCTCCAGTCTGAAGGTGCCCTTGTTCTCGTTCCTGATTGGTGGCGTTGTTTCAAGCTCTCACCGTGCGCCAATCGCTTCCAAGAACCATCAAAAATAATCAAAACCATCATTCCCACGAGACGACCACAGCAACACCCGCTGAGCTGTCAGTTTTCCCAATACTTCTCAACAAACAATCTCGTGTTCACTTACAAATTAATCGCCACTGTTCGAATTATCGAATCGTCCATATTATGAATCGTAGATAAAAATAAGCAAATCTTGTCTTGAAAACAATTCATATTTATCCAGTAACGTGAGCGCGATCGCAGGTTAGGTTGGGCGAGGTTAATCGTGTTGATTGCATCAACAATCCAAAACCGCGGTAAACATGTCTCTCGAAACGGAATCGTCCGATAAGAGGATAGACAGCAGTGGAAAGAACGTAGCGACTATCACATGCACGTTTTGTCCGTCGAAGATACTCAATCCTGGCACAACGGTTCTGGTTAATCAAGAGGTTGGTTATAAATTTCAGTAACTATCAGATTCAATAGTTTTACACTGAAATGTTGATCAACTCGACTCTAGAATTCTCATAAATTATTCGAAACTGGTTGAGAATAATCTAAATATCGGCTTGCTAATTTTTTGCTTTCAGTTTTCTTTGCCGCACATGAGACGCAAAGAAGAAGACGAAGCTGCGGATCGAGAAGCCATATCGGAGTACTGGAGAGTGGATGATTTTTACATTTTTGAAAATGTACTGGTTACAAAAACAGCGGATAATGTCAAATATTTGGGGTGTGCCGACTGTGAGAGAGGTCCGATAGGATGGCACGATCTTGACACCAAGAAATCTTACATCGCGCTGTCAAGAGTGAGGCACGTCTCATAGCAGACGTTGCTCTGATCGAAGTTCGATTATCGGTTATAACTGTGCAATAAGATCATCCTTTATGTTCTTACTGTCGTCAGTTACATTTGCACAAACTATTTTTTACCAATAAATATCAACCATCGTATATCAGGTGTATAAGCTTAAATCCTCTGTTTTTTAGTGAAAAAAACACAAGTTCTTTGTGTAGAAAGTAAAAACAAATTTTTTCAAAGTAGTCGCCCTAGCTAGCTATACAATTTTATCATCTCTCAGGCAATTTGTGGACGCCACGCCAAAAAAAATCTTTTTCTTTCGAGGCGAACCACTCGTCAAGCCATTTTTGGACGTCTTTGAAAGAATCGAAGTGCTGCTTGGCGAGAGCATGGCCTATCAACGACAACAGGTGGTAGTCGGAAGGGGCCAGGTCTGGTGAATAAGCGGCGTAGGGTCGCACCTCCCAGTTGAGTGTCTCCACATAGTTTCGGACCATTTTTGACATGTGCGATGGTGCGTTGTTGTGGAGGACAATCAGCCGGTCATGTGTCAGTTGATAGTCCAGCCTTTTTTCACGCAGAGCACAGAGCATTTGATCAATTTTTGTGGTAGCGGTGGGAATTGACAGTCTCACCAGGTTTCAACAGGTCATAGCACATGATGGCCTGCTAATCCCACTAAGCGCATAGCATTGTCTCCCGTTCAAAGTGATTTGGTCTTGTACAAGTGTCAACTAGCAATTTCTTGCACTTAGGATTCTCAAAATATATCCACTTTTCAGCGCCAGTCACAAACCGATGCAGAAACAACTTTCATTTTGCTCTGGCGAGCAACATTTTGCATGTGCTTTGGCGTCGCTCCATCTACCTAGTGTTCAATCTATGCAGTACCCATTTTCCAATCTTTAGAACCTTTCTCATGGCACGTAAGCGCATGATATTGCTGGCAGGGTGATACCCAATTGCTTGCTAGGCATTTTTTGTAATTGGGTATCGTTCTCGTGCAAAAGAGCCTGCGAACGATAGTCCTCAACCTTCCTGGGCCGATTTTCCCGCTCCTTGTCGCTTAGGTCAAAATAACCGTCTTTGAACCGACGAAATTGATCTCTACACGTTGTTTCCGATAAAGCACTGTCACCATAGGCCTCCACAAGCATTCGATGCGATTCGGCATCCAATTTCTTCGAATTGAAGCAGAAAAGCAGTTTTTCGCAAATGCTCTTATTCTGGCAGAAAACTAGACATGATTACCAAGGGAAAAATGTATGTTGTTGCATAAAATTGTTGATGATGTGCACTTATTAATGTTGACAGAGTCAAGCTCATAAAAAAAAACGTATGGTGTGCCCATGGTCGCTTAATACGCTCACTAACGCCGTCTATGAGCAAACAGCGGATTTAGGCTTATGAGACTGATAATTTAATCGATTCATTTTGATGCTGTTTTATAAACGGAAAATATTGGACAAAGCAATAAAAACCACTGATTTCCGAGAAAAGAAATTATTTAATTCGATTCCTCAATTATGACAATTTTCAGAGAGGCTGTATTGATGAAATTAATGATAAAAATAATAATTTAAAGAAAAAAAAGCAAAAATATACGCCCCCGGGTGGGCTCGAACCACCAACCTTTCGGTTAACAGCCGAACGCGCTAGCCAATTGCGCCACGGAGGCGATTATATCATCGAGGCAGACGAAACACTTCTTAAGCCGTTTTTTGGTCATTGGAATAGTTGATACGAAGTTTGTTCTCACCATTAGTGATAAAAAGCTCTATTCGTGGTGTCGCGTACTTTTGCAAAGATTTTTTTCCGCGATGTTCGGAAAATATATAAAATGGCACTCGGTATGTACCATCAGAGATGAATAGGGAGATGGCCAGCGCTCGGGTTTCACTCAAATTGTGGTGGCACCTTTTCGCCGTAGCGGCCAAAGCCCGAAACAGAGAGTGCAAGTGGGTCACGTGACTTGCTTCATCATTCAAGTTGAACGATGACGCAGGTAACGTTAGTTATTGCAAAAAATTTATAGGACCTCGTTTGAATGGGTTTTTCCCGAGAGCACACAAATTTTCGAAAATTTATTGCCGTTACGCAAACCCGAACAATAGTCGTCGTTGCAAAGATGATCGCAAAATATTTGCAATGTTACGTTAACGCCTCCATTGATCATAATACCATCGATTCCCGTCACAAGTTCCGCAATTCGCGAATTTATCCATCTATTTTTCACCAAATTTCAAGGTTTCCAAGTTTACGCCTCGCTTGTTGGCCAGATGTGTTGTATAAGCAAACAACCGGTCAAGAGCAGGTTGAGGACGCACATTAAAGGGTTCTGGAAGTTACTTCTATTATACGCAATTACAGCTATTACATCACACTGACGAATTCTATTGCTTTCGAAGAAAAGTTACATTTACATTTTTTGGAAAATATCCTCGTTACACTGCTTGTTATAATTTTGATCGGATGCACTAATTAAAAGCTACGTTCTGGAATTTTTTCAGATTTTTTGCTCGGATGGTTCGCCTATTAGGGGATTGGCAGAGAAAAAATGTTTCCTTTTTAAATATCTTATAATTTCTGTTTTGGATAGTTAATGTACGTTTATATATCAACTTTCAACTCGTTCGGTAAATAAATGGGAGAATTAGAGGACTGTGGGATGCAGTCAGAAGGACGGACGGCCTGATCTAAACCTTAAGGGTTCCTGGGATGCTGCGGAACGTTCGAAATAATAATGAAGCCATCTCGTTTATCATTCCAATAAGTTTATTTTTGTATCGACAACATTGAAACGACATAAAATGATGTCAAAACGTCGGGACAAAATCAAGGAAAGCTCTCTGTCACTCACTCCATCAAAAAGTTTCAAGCTAATGTTTTTTACTAGGCTCACACAATAATAAACAAGATTTCATACGATACAATAATTATATTCCCCGAATATGAATTATTGTTATTTCGTTGAATAAAAAGAATCTCTCCAAGCTTGTTGTAACCGATGGTTTTCTAAGCACTAATGTTATCACAATCCCACGCATCGCATGGTGAAGAGGAAATTGTGACGGTAGAAGAAATACCGAAAGATATTGAAAATCGTAAATTAATAGTTTATTTTTGGTTTCTATGAAAAGCATAATCTATCGGCGTCAACGGATATTAACACACCCGTAAGCTTTGTCGTCCTCGCGATTGTCTCGGAACAAAAAATTTCAATAAATATCGCGGACGTTGGTTCAATCGATTTTTTATCGACGTCCAATCTACACGACGTAACAATCGTGACTCAATGACAGTCCATATCTTCGCTCGCCATCGATCGAATAATAAAACATTGTGCATGCAATAGTGATATTATCATTATTATATTAAAAAATGTCGAAAAGTTTCGTTAATATCGTAATGAATCAATTAAAAACGCTCTCGATAAACACGACCGATTATTCGCTCACCCACTCCCACGCACTCCCACGCATTCTCACGCATTCCCACGCACTCCCACGCACTCCCACGCACTCTCCCGCACTTCCACGCACTTCCACGCACTCCCACTCATTCCCACGAACGCCCACGCACTCCCCCGCACTTATACGCACTCCCACGCACTCCCCGCACTCTTACGCACTCCCACGCACTCCCCCGCACTCCCACGCACGCCCACGCACTTCAACGCACTCCCACGCACTCCCACGCACGCCAAATTAACAATTAATTAAAGTTTAAACAAGATCAATCACCGTGATTCTAGACGCTAAGCGTGTTTCAACCGGCGCCATCTTTGTTTGTCATATTTCCAAGATAAATATTTCCTTAACCTCTCTCAGGCTTCTCTGGCGCCTCAAAAAGGCTCTGTTGAGCCATATTTTTACGTCCCTGGGTTTGCTGAAATAGAATTTCGTTCTCGGAATGGTCGCTAGGGGCGTGACGATAGACTGAGTTTGTCCATTGTGCGGAGGGGGAGGAAGATTCTGGGGGCGGTCAGCGATTGAGCAATTGTAATGCAGAATAAAAAATGCTCATAATTCTTTCAAAAGATCAATGCCTCTCGGCATTTGAGAGTTCTCGAAAGACGAGTCGTTCTGAACTTTGACTCCTGTAGCCGCTATTACACCGCAGCAAAGTACACGACCTCGTCATAATCGCAACGTGAATGATGAGAGTGCGATCGGCCCATAATCAAAATTCACAGCCGCGAAATTTAATGAATCCCGTATACGAGACCTTAATGGACGCTTATCACGAGAGACGATAACGCGAGAAGCAATCAAAAATGTCGGACACGTCTGACAAATGCGTACGCGACACCTTGGATCGCTTTCTTGTAATCGTAGTTGGATATAAAATCGGCGGTGCAAATACAAATAGCGATCCTGATGTTCTAAGAATTACGAGCTTCGTGCTGTCGGTCTGTCTCTAATTTTTATTACGATTCCGCGGTACAGATAGATCTCCGATAACGTCTTATCGAACAATTGTAGAATTCAATAGAATGATGTTCGTTTTTTACGAACACAAAAAAAAATTATAATCATTAACTAACTATATAATAAATTTTTTCTTTCAATTCACTATAATTATAAACTATACAATAATTATATAATAATTATTTTCTTCCTGTTGACTATAACTATAAATTATACAATAATTATAAAATAATTATTTCCTTCGTATTGACAGATCTTAAAAAATCTTACGATAATTCCGACGGTCAATCGGAAGATCCATCATTATTTTTCAAAATGTCGGCCTCCGAGCCATTTTCGTCGTATTTTCCACCGTCCTCGTCGTCGCTTGCGATTTTCATCATTCGAAACGAATTTGCCGTCGATGCGATGGCTTCGCGCAATCCTCGCCACCCTGGCTGGAATGCCGAGGCACTTTCTTCGTCTTGCGGCACGTCATACCGGCCCAACACCGATTGGGACAGAGCGCAGCTGAACCGCGCTCTTCCTGACCCAACTCGTCCATTAACCGACGGTACTGCGTTATTGGACTCATTACGCAATGTTAAATCTCGTAGTTTGATTACACATTGCCTCGTTCTCATCTGCAAACTCATCCACGAGATATTTTTGCTCTCTTTGATTATTTTTTTTTTGGTTTTATTTGCATTTCATCCAGTCCAGATGTGGTTTTCACGATTTAATCCGGTATTTTGCTCGGATCAAGGTCATTTCTCTCGTTCTCATTCGCGTTTATGGCGAATGACGGTCGATGTAGCACACATCGTTTTAACGAAATGGCGTGACAATTTGTACGCGCGCTACGTACATAATTCCGATATCGAGGCGTTGCCGAGAAACCTTTGTCGTTCTCATCTGATCGACGTTCAATTGAAAAATCGAACACGCGCGTAACGAAAGTAAAATTTAAAGGTCATCCTCGTAAACGATGTACACGCTTGGTTCGGATTCACGTGCGCCACGTATATATCGCCATTTTTGTTAATTGTCGCGCAACTCATTCGTTTAATGATTTTGCAACGACCGACGAATTATGAAAATTTAACATCGTTACAACCCCGTTCGTACGAACAGACTTGTTATTAATATACGTAATGACAGTTTGCGCTTTGTAACGCGAGCGTGCAAGAACGAACGAAAAGGACAGCAGCTTCCTCGACACGCAGACGGCGTGGAACGACCTTTCTCGCTATTCAAACTGTCCGATCTTGTATGCAGTCTCGCACGGCGAAAGGCCAGTATGCACTATCGCTTGTCGTTCGTACGTGCAAGACGACGGACGATTAGACAGTTACCGCGAAATCAAGCAGTCTATTACGTAGCCACCACCATTATTCATCATTATCGTATGTTTAAGCACTACCGTTGACCCCATTCGGAGCAAAAAAAAAAGTACGAACATTCGCGCTCGTTTGTATGTGTAAATATATATGCTATATTGGGGCGGTCTTTATGTGGCCTAAAAAAAAAAGTCTCACTCCCCCCATAACCTAAAAAAAAATTTCTTTCTTTCAAAAATTTTTTTTGCTGAGTTCAAACTTTTGTACAATCACCAAAGTTTTTTCGTTACTTTCTGACATCATTTTTTACGATATATATTTTTACTAGATTTTTTTTACCGGCTGCGTGACACCTAAAAAAAATTCGATGTCAATTTTTTTTTTAATTTCAGGTTATGTTTGCCGGACAGCTGCCAACATTTTTGGTCTTTTTGTGGTATAGTTTTTCACAATTTATATTTTCTTTAGTTTTTTTCCCGACCTTTTTCGTTGAAATCGGAAATATGACATAAATGATTTTAAAAACCTTCAAATGGATTCGGGCAATGCAGAGGGTAAGTTTAAAAATCGGAAAAAAATATGAAAATTTTTTTTTCATGGTCTAGAATTATTTGGAAGGTGGGGGGCGATACTTTTTTTAACGACCACCCTGATGCCACATTGCAGCGAAATCGAGCAGTCTATTGTACATCTACCACTATTGCATGTAAATTATATTTTTATATACACAAATAGTTATTATTATTCATAAATCATATACATAATCCAATATATATAATTCACCTACTTATATATTTAATTTATTTTCTATAGTATACATAATTGATATTAGATAGGATAAATTAATAACAATAGCACTAAGCAACTTAGTTTGCTTCCGAAAAAAAAAGTCTTCTAAATTTTCCATCAACTATCTTTGCTACAGTGCTCGTTATAATTTCTATTGAATATTTATTTCTCCAATTGAGAAATAAATTCAATTAAATAATAAAAAATTCTCCAAAGAAAATGAATTAATTAATAATTACTTAAATGCCGCGACTGAAGGCATTTATTGCATTCAAAAAATTCGATTCAAAGACCTTTCACTCGACGGGTTGAGAGGGAATCTCTCGGAAAAACGAAAGGGGCGTAAAAAGGGCGTAAAAAACAGAAAGACGGACGGACAAACAGTCCGAACCCGTGAAGGTTTCCAGCTGGCTACGTGATCCTAATAAAAAAATATATACAACAGATTGCTCGATTTCACGGTAATACGACACGCATTATTCATATACATATCTATTTCAAAAATTATTTATCATATATCAACAAGTCCGAACGTTGGCACTTTTTTCACGTTGAATTCGGGTCAACGACAGCGCTTGCGGACGGGACCACTCTCTCTTTCCGCACATTATCTCGCTCCGACTGCTTAAGGCGCCGTAGCACATCCCGGGATCCATCACGAGGGCGGAGGAGATAGTTGCAAAACGAGATTTTTTATTTCCCCGCAAACGCCGAGGATTCCCAATAAAAAATAAAAGAAACTAGAAACTTGGGCCAATTTTTGCTGTAATAGCGGCGTAAAGTGACGTTAATCTATCCGGATGTCGGCCGTTATGAAGAAATCATGAACGTCTGGTTTTCGAATTGTTTACAACGAGTACGCCATCTTCTGAAATGAAGTGATCTCCATTTGTTTGATTCATAGAAAAATTCATTTTGATTTCGGAATATTAGTAGAAGCCTCGAGTTCGAGCTCGGTCACGTGACACTGCGGAATTCTCCGCCGGCTCTTGAACATCACCGAGTTAATGACAGTTGGAACAAAAATTGAACACAATAATGCAATTACCAATTTTTGTTCCAGTAGGAAACGAAAAAACCAACGAATATTATATGTTTTAATGTAAGAAACTCGTACCTTGGATTAATTATCATGCTTAATCATTTTTCAACCGGGAAAATCACAACCGTAACGCGGTTACGTAAAATTATGATTCATCAATTGTTTCTTCACTCCGCCACTTAGCCGTACGTTCGTACCGACCCGGATATACTCACGCAATTTTGCTCCAATGCGCGATTTCACAGGTCGCCGATACACGACGACGTCTCGCAAGTAACCCGAGCATCGCTGTCGGCCCATCGAGTTCGTTCGATCGAATCTCCGCGTCCGTAAACCGTCGACCGTTTTTATAGACGTCCATTAATTAAATTTCACGTCGCTCGCAAACGCGTATCGAATCCACGGACGCAGAAGCAGCGAAGGCAAGCGCAAGAAAGTTGCATTGCAATGACGTCGATGCAGCACCTGCGTGACGCAATGGATAAACGATGACCAATAGAAGATGATAAAGAATGTGAATAATAAATGCATAGACGGGTAATCGTATATCAAAGTCCTTTCTATGTCTCTTATTTCTATTTGGGTAATCAGTTTTCCTTCAATTTTGCCCACGCGGCTGATTTTCTTCTTACACATTTTTTTCAATTGTTGCTGAGGACCCCAGAAGTCGTTCTTCGATCGTATAATCGATTATCGGATGTGAATTCCTAAAGATAATAAATATCGCAAGCGCGACCCCATTTCAATTGTTAAAAACGTATCTTAAAATTTTATTTTTCCTCTACGCGAAGTATTTTTACGATTGAACACAACGACAACCATAAACGAACTCGCGCTAACTTAATCAACGAGTAGCTCCGAGCATCGTTCAGCTCCGTCCGAAGAAAGTTTCATCCGAAATTACCATGCGGCGAAGCGCGGCGGGAGAGAGACGACGAGCCGTATGGTTTCGTATCGTCTCACTGTATCTCCCTCCGGAGTACGGTACATCTGTTCGCCTACCGCGCGTACAGCATCACCCATTATCATTTATCCGCGACCACATGCCCCCCCAATAGTTAGCCCGAAAAATCCAAACCCGTTGCATTCCGAAGATGCTTCTTCGACGCGTGCGTATCCTTCCCGAATCCCCGTCGTTGTCGCGAAGTTTCCCCGTGAAAACGATAAACCGGCTTTAATCCGGAAAACCCAGCATCCGCGACGACACATCCGTCGCGTTCAAGGTGGCCGTGGCAGCAACAACGGCAGCAGCGCCAACAGTAGCTGCGCTCAAAGTGCTTAGCATCGTTATTGCAAGAAGGAAGTATTTAAATCGTCGGAGAAACGAGGACGGAGAAGATCGTCGGATAACGAGAACGAGAGAGCAAAATCCGTGACGCGTATGGAGACCAACGCGGGCCGGGTATTGCGAGGACGTCGGTTGTTGGACGCGGGGGCGTGAGCCGCGGAGGGAACGAAGGCCGGTCAAGGGGACGCTGGTGGGGGGATATATCGTTTTAGAGGATAGTGGAAGAACCCGAGAGAGTAGGGTAGAGCCGTCGAGGTTGGTCCGGCGTTCGAGACCGTCTAAACCGGACGGCGATACGACGACGACGACGAAGACGCGGACGAAGACGACGAGGCCAGGAGCCGACAGAACCGAGTTATCCCGAAGAGACGGAACTTCGAACTCCGAGGTACCGCCTTAAACGCTGCAGCATCGCGGATACTCGCGCTCTCTCTCTCTCTCTCTCTCTCTCTCTCGTGTGTCTTCTCTCGAGCCGATCGTGATGTTGGAATCTCGTCGGATCGTCGCAGTGTGTTCGCTTTCGCGATCGGCAGTTGTTAAACGTACGCTCGTCGACGATGACGTTGATTCTCGTTACGTCGGTGGTTTTGGTTGCAAACCGACGGTTTAATTTTGAAAATCGGTAACGTCGTCCTTGAAAAAACATCGTACGGGTGGTTTTCTTTCGTTTTTTTTTTTTTTTTTTTTTAATTATCGACCGGGTTATCGAGGAACGCGTGCGGATTGAAAATCGGGATCGATGACAATAATCAGCTGGTGAGTAATGGCGAGCGATGAGAACGATACGGAAGTATGGGGAGATTTTTTTTTGTCGTTTTTATTATCATTGGTATAGATAAATTTTACGAAATTAAAGTTTTTATCGAGTTTTTCGTTTTGTTCGCGACAAACGACGAGATCGACCGGTGCCGATTTCAGGGTGTCCGACGATTTCACTTGCATGAGAAGCTTTGATAACTCGTGTAAATAATGGATAACCCATAAATTTGACGTATGGTACGTCTTGCAACCATCTGTTTGATTATTTTTTCAAACCCTAAGGATTCTCGTGGCGTTTCCTCTGCACATGTTCGTGTCCTTTTTTTCCCTCTCCCTTTTTTTTCCTCTCTCTCTCTTTCTCTCGTTCTGTCTTGCTCTCCCGACTCCGTCCGTCTCCCTGCGGCGAGACTGCTTTGCCTCGTGTGCAGCTCCGGGTTCCTAAAAATGTGTTGAGCAGCCCATGAACGTTGGAGAAGGGTCGTGAATCGTCGTAGATCGGTGCATAAAACTCGACCGTGCTGGAAAAATAATCGTTTCATCGCTTCTGTGCCGGTCGAAGTTGCCTAATCGTCTTCCTCGGTCGTGTTGTCAAGTTGCAAATTGCTATTAACAGTTGTTACTTGATACTAAAACCGCGGTTGTGTAGCCGCACGGGAGGTGAAATCGTGGCATCGAGGAGGCCGTTTGCTCCTTATTTCAAGGAGCGTCTTGGATTCTCAGACGGCAGACACGAGCCGCAACGAGCCAACGGGCCTCGATTATCCATCGTCTTGCATGTTGCCCTCGGCCCCATCCTTCGAGTTCTCGATTCCCGGTAGCGTTAGCCGTTCTCCTTACCCGCACGATCGTCGGGGGGGGGAAAGAAAAAAATACGAAAAGAGCAGGAAAAAAAAAGAAATTATAAGGGAATCCATGTGGGAACCATGTTAACATAATTTTATATGAGAAGAACTGGACGGTATCAATTACATCCTATATTGTGGCGTACTTGTATGAATTTTCCCTTGAAATTTTATTTAATTTTAGGGCAACTATTGACGAATCCATGTCATGAAAAATTGCAAGAAATAGTTACGACGATAAAAAATTGTATGAATATTCGTTACGTTTTAGAAATTATCAAAAAATATGTTTTCATCATAAGTTTCACCATATTTTGTCACGATCCTGCGAACTATATTATTATTCGGTGAAACTATAATAAAATGACAACTGTACGAACTATAATAATTCGTCGGGAAATTATGTACTTTCTTGCGTCAGAGACTCGGCACAACCGTAAAACCAACTCCATGTAGATAAAAACGTTATAAAAATGAAGAGAACAAACAATCGAATACCCTTTTTCCGGGTTATATGGATTAAAAATTGCGTCGCCGTACGCAACGTTATTTCCACGCGTTGATAAGCATTATCTGTACTTCCTATCTAATCGGAAACTCGGAAGAAAAATTTCCCTATCGCATGCAATAAACAGAGATAATATCGTCCCACCTTTATTCCCAAAAAAAACCCAGAAACGACCATAAATTAACGATTAATAATTTATAATGATTGCAGATCGAATCATCCGGATCGGGCGCGGATCGTCGTTGAAAGATAAACCCCAGCCCGACAAGATCAAGCTTTCGCGACAACGTCAACGACGTTCAACCCTTTCGAAACGAAATCTCCCTAACATGTTGCAGAGTTTATCCGGTAGAAAATGTTCGCGTTACGCTCGTCGAGCTTTGGTTCTCGCGTTTGTCTGGGGCTTGGCCATGATCGCGGCTCTAGAATTTTTTCGCGCCGAAAACGGATCCTTGGAACCTCAAAGAATCGCCCAAGATTTGGCACAATCTTTATCCCCGATTTTATCCGTTCAAACGGCCATCGATGAAAAAATTCCACGCGGTGTGAGCGGTTCGTCGCGTTATTTGTTGGAACGTTCGTCGATGGATTCGACGCCGAATTACATGGCCGCGAATTCGATCGTCGACGAGCCGCTCGTGGACAAGAGAGAACCCCGCACGGAGGAAGAACTCGTGCGGGAGATCGAATCCCAGCTGCCGAGTTTACCGCTCGCGTATTCGTTGAAAAGCATCTCGCAACTCGGCAATGCAGGTGGCAAACGGGCCGTCGGTTCGCGACAGTCGAAGGAGGTCAACGTCGACGGGGATAAGAAGAAAGGTCGAACGACGAACGCGAACGACAAAAAAGTGGAAAAAGATAACGATAATAACGATACGGGTGGTGAAAAATCTTGCGTACCGCGTTTTCCGAGCATATACGATCTTGAATTCAACAACATGTATTGGCAAAGTTTACGAACGAGCAACGGAACTTTTCAACTTTTCGGAGCTTATTACGACAATCGAAAATTGTCGCGTATAGGACCAGCCGTGAGAATCGTCGGTATGATCGATAGAATAGATCCGCGTATAAAAACTTATTGTCAAATGTGGTTCGACGGCGACAAAGAACCGGCGATCGTCGAAATTCTCGAGTACAAATACGTTTGGTACGCCAAATGGGGCAATTACAAACAAGGCATATATCAACCTTACGTTATCGCTTGCAAAGTTCCACAAACCCATTGGAAAAAAGGACCACCGGCTTCGGTTTCACTCGTCGAAAAAACTTGCGACACTTCGACGAACAATTTACGTGTCATATACAACAAACCGGATGTCAAACGTGGTTTCGCCGTTTGCGTAAAAGGTCTTGATTTTTTGCACGACGATTTGTCCGTACGTCTCGTCGAATGGATCGAACTCATCGGACTTCTCGGTGCCGATAAGATTTATTTTTACAAACTTCAGGTACATCCCAATGTTTCCAAAGTTCTCGATCATTACACGCGTTTGGGTAACATCGAAGTTACACCGTTGACACTGGCCGGTGGTCAACCCAACGTACCGGCTTTTCAACACATGTATCTCACGAAAAAAACCAACAACAAACGACAGAACGAAGTTATACCGTACAACGATTGTTTGTACAAACACATGTACGAGTACGAGTACATAGCTTTGCTCGACATAGACGAGGTCATAATGCCATTGGCCGATGCCACGTGGCCGGAACTCATGAAACGGGTTTTGCCAAAAGCTCTGGCGATTAAGAACGAAACTCGAGCTTCTTACAACGTTCGCAACGTCTACTTTCTCGACGATCTTCTTCACTCTCACGGATATTTCGACGATATGCCGAGGTAAAGCGACATTTGATATTTTTTCTTGACGCGGTTTTTTTCGTTCCACGGACGTGAGGTGATCGTTCGCGCGATCGTGGGGCCTTCGAGGCTCGGGAAAAATTAAATTTATTCATTGAAAAAAGTTTCAACGCCTCGGAGACGAGACAACGCGTTGATGAATTTGTGCTTACTTATATGGGGAGCTTCGCGTATTGCATATTTATCGACTGGTCAATGTGTTGGCACATGAGACGAAAAGTATAGCCGACGCACATACGTGCATCCGGTTGATTTATTCCAATTTGGTTTTGTAACGTCTTCGAGAACGTCTGGAGTGTTGCGAAACTTAGATCTTAAAATTAATTTTTTTCCCTTTAAATTAGAGCTTTCTTCATTGTCTTACGACATTATAATTAGAGAAATAATAACAGAATATATATTATATTGTGTATTATTGTATTGTATGCATATTATTATTATTATATATGAAGTACCCCACGGTAAATTGGCCAGAAGACCTGGACCACCTGATTCATGATTTATTATTAGATAGATATTATTATCTTGATAATTATTGATATAATCATTTCTTAGATTAATCAGAGAAAAATTATAGTAAACCAAAAAACATTTTTTTTCTTTAAAAAATAAATAAAATTACTATTTTTTATGTTGAAAAAAACCGAAAAAAATACTTGCCCTACCGGTCCCACTCTGGAAATTTGAAAATCTTATTTTTTTGAACTACTGAAATCACAAAAAATAATCCTATTTGTTCAAAATGTCGAAGTAGACTTTTAGTTTTGGTTGGGGGGTAGTATTGAATTTTTTCACGAACTCCAGGATTATCCGAAAATTCTATAAAAAAATCAAGAGTGTTCCGAGGGTCTCCTAAAAGCCATAAAAAAATCATGAACTGAATCGCGTAGGTTCAGGTTCCAGACTAGCCGATTTCCCGTGTAACACCTCATATACATCACGTATAATCCATATTATTTCTCTCAGCTACAATTTTTATCTACTTTTCCGTATATTCGCACAAAAACTTACAAATCCATTTCCCAATTCACGTAGCCGACCTTCCAGCATCCTGAAATTAAATCGCCCATTATTTTATCTCACCACTAAATTCGATTCGATGATAATAATAACTTCGTTTCAGATACATGCACATGCTGCAGCACGTATATAGATCGAAAAACTTCACGAAACCGAATCAGTACGTCAAGTGTTTTCACAATCCAGAACGGGTCGTAACTCTTCACAATCATTTTCCGTTGGCGTGTCTCGGGGCTGGATGCACGAGTTATCCAATCGAGACCGAGGACGCCCAGCTGCAGCACTACCGGGCTGACTGTGTCAAGTCTCTCAAAAAGTCATGCCTGCAGTACCGAGAAAACAGTGTCAGGGACACGACCATTTGGAAATACAAGGATCGACTAGTCGAACGCGTGACCGAGACTCTGAAAAAACTCGGTTTCTTCGGTCCGAGTTGAGGACCTCGCAATTAATCCCCTCCCACTGTCAACATTCGTCCTAATATCACACAATTGTAATAAAAATTGCATCTCGACGTATGGTGAACCTCGATCGTTCTCTCACCTCGCGTTGCGATTTTTCACGTGGAAAATCGCAGCGCAATTTCAGACCAGAGGGCGATTCACGTTGCACCATGCGTCGATTAATTTGTTGGATTTATTATGTTTTATCGTCATTATTATTTTTTTTTTTTTTGAGCATCGCGCGAACGCTGTCGATCAGGTTCGCATCGATGAAAAACGTTGTTGTTTCTCGTGGAAATACCGGCGCGATTGTCGTCATTACGAATGAACGAATAGCAATCGTGTATTATTTTAGCGTAAGAACTGTGTAAACGAGATATGTCAATAATAATAGTTAACATTTTTATCGTAATTCGTGGGTGTTGTATTATTACCTTATCGTGACACGAGGCTGATGGGAATCCTGGGTAAACATACGTTGCACGCGGTTCATGCACCAGCGAGAAGTATGACGCGGAAGAATCTTGGAGCAAAGGATTTGGTGGGAGTGGGCGTTGGGATAATTTTGGGCTACGTCCCACGCGTAGCCGAGTTTACGACGAGTCTTACGCAGCTTGGGGGCGTCCCAACGTCCCAACGATTCGTGTTTCTTCCTAGTCCAAATCTCCGTCGGTTAGATCGTAGCGCGTTTCAGGAGCGCTATCGCGTGTGATAGACACTTTTTTTTTAACGTCTTAACGATCGATGATAACTCGCGATAACGAACGTCGACCTCGTGGGTTGTCCGTCAAACGGACTGACCGTGAAACTTCTCGATAGATCGTCGGCCGAGGCATGATGCAGGATCAAATCGAGGTTTACGGTTTCGAAAAACCGTCCAAGTGCCTTAATTTTCTTCGTTTGTTGTGGAAGTTTTTCCGATGCATCGTTTCCCACGTGACTCTCGTGTCAATGGTCGTTGCTTATTGCGTACTCGGCGCGTACGCTTTTCAAAGACTCGAGGCTGATCACGAGAGAGAGGTTTGCTTACAAATCGAGTACTCTCGCCAGTTGGATTTATTCGGAAATTTAATGATTACACACAGAAATATTGCCAACTCGGATTTTTCGTTATTATTATTATTATTATTATTATTATTATTATTATTATTATTATTATTATTATTATTATTATTATTATTATTATTATTATTATTATTATTATTATTATTATTATTATTATTATTATTATTATTATTATTATTATTATTATTATTATTATTATTATTATTATTATTATTATTATTATTATTATTATTATTATTATTATTATTATTATTATTATTATTATTATTATTATTATTATTATTATTATTATTATTATTATTATTATTATTATTATTATTATTATTATTATTATTATTATTATTAATAATTATATATATAATAATAATAATAATAATAATAATAGTAATTATTATATATTTATTATTATTATTATTATTATTTTTTTAATATTATTATTATTATATTATCATTGGGTTCTCCTAGGTCAAAAAAAGCATAGCGACGGTAAGAGATAAGGTGGTCAATCATATATGGAGTTTTACTGGAGCTCTTGATGTTTTGGAGCAGGAAAACTGGACGTCAACAATCGTCACGAGGCTTGTTGTAAATATAATGAAGCTGATAAAATGATAAATTCATTTTAATAAATACCATACATGTTATTTTAATGAATCAGTGATGTGTGAAGCTATTTGTCTTGATCGCATGCTTCGTTAGATCGAATCGAAAATGTTTTAATATTTATTGAAGGAATTGTTTCGTGATTACTATTTTTACCCTTTAACTAGATTCGATTGTTTCTTTTTCGGTTTTTTTATTGATCGAACCTCGGCTTGAATGTATTTACGTTTATCGCAGGAATTTGAAAAGGAACTCGTAAAGAAAATGAAAAAAGAGGGATGGGACGGTAACGAGGATCCTAAGAATATTCAGTGGACCTTTGCCGGTGCATTGTTCTACTCGATTATCGTCATTACAACAATAGGTTGGTGCAAACCGATGCAAGTTTTCACGCTTCACTACTCGATGTCGAGGAAATAAAAAAGGGAAATGAAAAACTCCGAACGTATCTCTGAACGTCTCCCGATTGTTTTCCGTTATTTGAAGAGTGTTTTTCGCAGAAATTGATAAGTTAATCGTAATTGATAAGACTTCATTCCGGAAGAGTGATATAACTTGAATCGAATGTCGAGAAATTTTCCACTTCTGTTATTCTAGTTATTTTCAAGATAAAGGAATGCTTGAAATATTTTTTTATGAACCTATATCCGAAATATATTTTTTTGTTATTCATAGAAAATATTTTTTTATGAATTTTTTTATGAAAGAAGATGGCACAGTCACACAATAATTATGGTTATTCTTGTATCATAGGCTACGGTCACATAGCACCAAAAACACAAAATGGCAAAGTGGTCACCATATTTTACGCGATAGTTGGGATTCCTCTGATGCTTTTGTGTCTCTCGAATATCGGTGACATCATGGCATCGAGTTTCAGGTAAGTAACGTAATTAGCACGTGTTCTTCTTAACCGTACAGCTACGTTCAAAATTACCAGCCGTCACTCAAGTCGGTGGTTCATCGAGTTTACGACTAGCGATATATTTTCAATGTATCTGCGAGTACATGCTTATGGTGCAGATTCCTGTACTGGAAAATTTGCTGTTACGTCTGTACAAGACCACCGAAACGGCGAAGATCACACAGAAGATCTCACAGCGTACGGCAGCCCGGGTAAGTGTTTACAACCCGTCGAAGCTTTTCAAAAATTCTATTCAACTTCCCAATTTTATAGGGAAGTTATTGTAATGACTCCGAAAATCGACAATCGATTTTTTGGCAGATCTTGATAGCCATAGGGTTTTCTAACCATGGGCATGCCCCAATGGTAGTATACTACTACTTTTTTTTAAAACATAGTCTGTGTATGTCCAATTTAAAAAAAAATCCGGAAATAAATATAATAGTGCCAAAAATAATGATGATATATAATTCTCTTCAATATGATAATGTATCTAAAAATAATATGGAGTTTATAAATAGGCTATGTATAATTTTTTCACGTAGGCACTACCAGTTTTTTTTTAACTAAACTGACCAACAATTTCCAAAGAAACGTCAGTGCTAAAGTATCTAAATAATTGTTCGAATATTGTGAATGGTTTTGAAGAATGGGTCAAATAATATTGATTAATAAAAATTGTTTAAAATGAAATCGTCTGGTAACACCGAAGGCGATACGCTTCTTCCAATCGCTCGGCGAACGCAATATCCCCTTATCGAAGATCGATGCGCACGAGCCAGAGATCGGCCGACATGCTTCAACCACCGTTCACCGAGAGCGTAATGAGATCTTCTCATTCCGATACCGACTGTAGCAGGTACGTAATCTTTAAACAGTATTTTTCGAAGTTATTCCAGCCACCAAACATCTCCGTCAAATTTTGCTTCCTCAATTTTTTCCTCTTCCTGTTAGCCTTTTTTCTCTCCTTCTCGCTTCTTCTTCTTCCTCTCTCATTTTTTAATAACCCTAGCTCTCCATAACGGACTACTTTTATGAAAGTTGGCGAGCCCGTGAAAAAAGCTTCGAGTGAGACCGCAGAATTTGGAAGAAGCACTCGAAACTTGCAGTTTGCAGATGATCGGAAAAAAATTATTGCAATGGGGAAACGAAAGCGTTTCAAGTTTAATCCTAGATTAGTCACCATGTGCTATCTGAAAACCTTGGTCACCTCATGAGGAAAATGCCGCAATGCTTTTCAGGTGACAACGTTGCAATTTCGCTTGACTCCTAAAGCCTGCGCGCGGGAAGCTCCCTAGAGAGTGGAGGAACTTGTCACGAGTATGGCAACGTCGCCAGAGAGAAACCACTAACTGGTCACCTTTCGAGGGAATCCCCGTATTCCGGCGTTCCTTCGATTCAAATACATTAATTGTTCTATTCTGATCGTTTCATTTGATTCGAAAAAAACATAATTAATCTCTGAGAAGCCTCAAAGGTCAAACTTTTTAATCAGAAAAAAAATGTTCGACAATAGTTTGCAAGTAAAAAAAAATTAAAGAACGAAGCCCGCCGGTGATTGCCTCATATAATATGGTGACCAATAATCTAGGGTTGAATTCGTAGTTTGGACGCCATTGATAGCCGAGGGCGTCAGCGTGGCACTTTTAAATAATCACGTCCCAGGAACTGAAACTAAAATGTCTGGAATTCGGGAGATAGTTCCAAAGAGAGATAGTTCGGAAGATAATTGATTACTTTTCTCATTGGCGGCAAATTTTGTTATTTCGATAACAACGAAATATGATATTCGTAATCGGCGATCGTCAAGACAGTGCCTATTAACTATCTACAGTCAATACATTGACTATTGACGTTGACTATGACTATCGCGTTGAATACTGCATAAAGTAATGTTATAAAACAGTCAGATTCCGTCTTTGGCATCATTCGTTTAACCCTTTAACCATTAATTTTTCTAGTTCTAGTCTAATCTGTCTAGCAAATTGACACGATTTATTTGAATATATAAAAGAAACCCGTTGATTCAACAGGTCCAGGCATTCGCCCTTCGAGTCTCGCCGCCGCGTCGACGACGGCAACTTTAGGCGAGATCCCTCGCCGATACCTTCGCGCTATCGTTCGGCAAACGTGGCGGGCAACCGCGAACTCGCCGTAACTCCATCGAGATACTCCGAAGGTCCCGTAGCTCTGCCGAGAACATTGTTGAGATCACCTTCGAGAAATCCAGCATCCGCTACACGTTCGCTCGACAGAAAATTCCACGTTGCCGCGAACGATGCCGAACGCACTCCCGTGCTTTTCAACAGATACGCTTTGGAGGAACCACCGACAGCGAGGGAACATTCGCTCCCTCCACCCAGTCGAATGCGGGGAGATCCATCCTCTGGTACGTCGATTTAAACAATAATAAAAAATACATTTGACAATTTTTTTGGTTGTTAATTACCGTTGTATTATTTTTTTGGTGACTGACGATAAATCAATTGTCGGTTAGAGATAATGAAGTTGACGGTTAGCAGATTACAGCGAGAGGTATGACGGTGGTCCATTGGAAGACGAAGATTCGGCAACGAGACCATGGGCAACGGGACCCCGTCGGTGCCGTTCCGTCGAGGCTGCTGCTTCAGCCGCGGATTACAACGATCGTTTCAATAGTCTTCATCTTCCGGCCAGCCGTCCCGCGAGAGTCCCCAGCCACTCTCCCAGAAGAACCCGGACGAACAGTAAATAATCCAATCGAAAAATTGCACGTGAGCTGCGGAGGAATTGCATTGATCGACGATTGATGGGGGAATAAAATTGCGACGCGACGTCGACAATGATTTTCAAATTTAGCCGTTAGTCCGCAACCCTGGGTCTCTCGTGCCTTGCCGAAGTGGTGCTTTTTTCGCGTTTTCATTTGTATGATCATATTATTGAAACAAATGATTATCGCAGCAGTATAATGATTGAGGGTCATACTAAGATTGTTGATAGGATTTCATGGATTTTGTGGAATTTTTTGGAGCACTTTAGAGGACTTTTGGAGGCGCCAGGCACGAGCGAGAGGGTACATGTCCAAAAAACTTTGTCAAAAACGACGCCGTCAAAAATAACCCCTTCAAAACAAGCCCTAAAAAAACCCAGTTCCATAAAAATCCCGTCAAAAACATTTTTTATCTCAACTGATTTGCTTCTAACACAACTCATCAACATCAGCCTCAACAACCTTGAAATTACAATTGTGAGGACGACAACAAAAACGCACCAATTGTGTATGAAAGAAATTGAATAACATTGCACAAAATCAAAAACCGAATCCGCAACAATCCCAAACAACCTGAACCTAAGCCCAAAAAACAAAAGACTCTAAGCCTAAATCTTAAAAACCAAAACATCATCAACCTGAACCTGAACCTGAACGTAATTATCCTAAAACTAAAACAAAACCTGAACCTGAATCGAACATCCTAAGACCAAGCCTAAACCTTTATCTAAACCAAAAATCGCAAGCCTAAACCTTAACCAAAAATCGTAAACCTGAATCTAACCCAAAAATCGTAAACCTAAAACTAAACCTGAACCTGAACAGCCTTAACTTAAACCTAAACCTGAACCTAAACCCAAAATCCTACCCTGAAAGACCGTATTGAGCAGGAGTTTCGTTTCAACACAGGTTTTAGATGAGGAGACTCTACTTTGACAGGAGTCTTCTTTGAACAAGTTTTCACGGCCATATTTTCTTCGATCAGGTTTTTCCGTCGCAAGATGGTTAAACGTGCTCCCGAGCGACCCATGCTCAAGCATGGTGCAGAGTTAAGGCGCCGAAAACAACGTTACGGGCTAATTGTCCATGGGAAAATTGTTGTAGATCGACCTCACAAACGGGAACCTTCGTCGGCGCGAATAATGTCGCCCATGGGATTCGCCGTTCATCGTCAGATATACGTCGACGACATCGAACTCGACTACGATTACTCGACGCGCGGCGACGATCAAGACGCGGCGATAAAACCGGTACCCATATGGCTATGCGTATTTCTCGTAATCAGCTACATATTCGGCGGTGCGTTTCTCTTCGCCGAATGGGAAACTTGGCCGTTTCTCGATTCTGCATACTTTTGTTTCATCACTCTGACGACTATCGGCAAGTATTTTTAAATATGGCTGTCGAATGCTTCTACGGAAAGCATAATTAGCACGGAAATATTTTGCGGTGGCTGATGAAAAATAATGTTTGTTGCGTGTAAGACAGAATTTTAACGAAGGGAAAGTCTTGAAGATATATTTAGCCGCTAATTACGTTTTCACATAAGAAAGAGATTCGAAAAATTCGATTGGAATAATACGTTCGTGATTAAGATCGTCATGAAAGAAAAATTCGATGGAAATATATAAAATAGATTGAATATATTGAGGTCTTACTAGATGGATATTGAAAAATCTTAAAAATTCTCGCAATTTATAGAGATTATAGTTCTTGATAGAATAACAATACATGGATTATCACAGAATTGTTCACTACATAATTTAGTAGTTATAAATAAATGAACGGTCGCTTATGGAAAATTCGCTTCTGCATACTTCAATGGTTGCACAACGGAACTAAATCGCTGTAAATTCTAAAAAAATAATATTATCAAGATTCAGGAACAAGAGATTAACTATGCCTAGTTTCAAATTGATCGACTGAGTAATTGTCGAAAAATGAATCAAAGTAACGAGGAGTATCGCCAGAAACAGTTGAAACAGTTGTACAACAACTGACCAAACGTCGGTCAACCACACACTAATATTATCGAACTTGACTTAAATTATTATTAAAAATGGTGAATTAATATGTACGAGATGATCTAGACTCGTAAATCAACGATTCACCACTTTTGGACTAACTTCTTGCCCGACAATCCATCCAGTAAGGCCTTCAATTAATTAAATATAAATATATGAAATGAACTATGGGTCCATACATTCAATATATGGAATCAATTTCTCTAGAAGCTCTCTTATCGAGTATCCATTCCAATCTAAGATATATAACTTCATAAAAATTGGACTATTAAATCATGATAACTATCAATAACTCAATTATACGCTCATATCAAAACAAAAATCTCAACAACCCGTTCTCCGTGTTCTCCAATTTGTCCAGGATTCGGAGACCTCGTGCCGGCCCATCGACTGAACGCTCATCAGGGAATAGCGCTTTGTTCCCTCTATCTCCTCTTCGGCATCGCCCTCTTGGCAATGAGTTTCAATCTCGTCCAGGAAGAAGTCATCAACAACGTCAAAAACGTCGCCAAACGGCTCGGAATTCTCAAGGACGATTCCGAAGACGACGACGAAGACGACGATGACGACGAATATCATCCCGAACATTACAACGATGTATTCATGATGGAACGCGAAGATCGAACGCGTTACGGGGCCGAGTACGCGAGGTCGGCTTACACCGGAGACGGTGCTCCAATTCGTTCCACCGGTGCCGTCCCCGTATACGATCGTTTTAATAGCTATCGCTCGGAACGACCGATTTACAATCAGCAACAGCACGAACGTTCCGCTTTTCGTTTTGCATCTCGATAAAACGAAATCTTCGATCGATCCCGCAGCATCATTTTTCTTTCCTTCCAACGCTTTTGATCATTTGTAACGCTTATCATTTTTCACAATACATACGTACGATTTTTACGCGTCTCCTATTTCACCCCAAACTCGTCCATACATGAAACGAAAGCAGTTACGAATTTTCAGATTAAAAAAAAAAAATCAACGCAGCATCACCGATATTCGTCGGTTACTGGACCAAACCTTTTCGACTTTATTACAAAATCCGTAACCCGAGAATCGTTAAATAACGATCGATTCGCCCCCGCGTCGCGGCTTTTCCTCGTTAATTCGTCGGCTCGCAGTTCAACGGCGAGCTTTTTTAACAATGAAAAAGTTTCCGGAAGTTGCGGCGTTGCGATGCTTACCCTCTTAACGGCTCGGATGATAATTCGATGCAAGCTTCGATACGAAAATGCCAACCGCACGAATTTGGTTTGGCTCTCGGGGTTTTGGGGAAAACTCGAGAAATCTCGGCGTTTTCCGAGCTCAGACGTTCGAGTCGCGGCTCGACGGGCCGGCACTCGGCTCGGTATTATTAGCGTGGCGCTATTTCGAGTTCACGGTGCGCTCAACGCACCCGACGAGAGTGTCTGCATCGATTCACGGGGATATAGCCGGAGCTACCGAAGCGATACAAACTCGTCGCTCAGTCGTTCTTCAACAACCGACGATTGTTACGCTTATTTTCATTTTTTTTTGTTATTGCTTATTTAATTATTTATTTATTTAGGGTGTCTATTTAATTAGTTATTCATTTTTTGTTAGATTTTTTTCGTTCCATCGCAACGTTTGATTTTCCATGCGGTTGGTTTATCGTCAACCTATTTTTTATGGTGGTTTTTTTATTTAATATTTTTTATTAGTGCCACAACGAGACTTTTCGTCTATTTCATTTACTTATTCCTTCTTTCGTTGGATCGTTATCATCTGTTCCATCTGAGCGTTTTTTTTTCCATGCAGTTAGTTTATCATCAACCATTTTTCGCCGTGTTTTTCTATTTAACATTTTTTATCGGTGCCGCGACGAGAGTTTGTGCGATAAAACCGGTATTATGATCGAGAGTTATTATGCATCCGATCGCATCGCGTATGTATACAGATAGAATAATGCGAATGTGCAAAGGTTGTGCGGTCATTGTTTTTGCTCCTGGAAGGCCGTACGCCGTACGCGATTTAACGGCCTCGGGTGATAAAAACGCCGCGTCGTTATTGACCGCGATTGAATCGAATGTGACGGACGACGATGCTGAGAGATTACGATGGTTCGAATTTACCGTATCCGACGTCTTTCGTCGCTACGCCGACGCGAGCGAGATCGCGGGAGCAACGTTTTTCGAGCAAATTACGAACGTCGTCGAGATCGAGGACTCCAGCGGTTCACGCGGGCTTCGAACCGGATGTCCGACGAAAACGAGGGTTTCCGGGTGCCGGGAGAAAGAGAAGACGACACTGGACCGAAAAATTGCTCGACGGATTGCGTTCTTTCATTGCTTTTCTCTTCAGTAACGTCGGCATTGTTTGTCTCGTTGTCGGTTACACCATCGGCGGTGCTTTTATCTTCGTTGCCATCGAAGGCAGTCATCAGCCCGTCCCCACTGTCAATGTTTCCAGAATTCGTAATTTAACGGCGAATCATCTGTGGAACGTTACGTCGAAGGTAGGCCATTGACGGGCGAACGATCGTGCTTTAGTTTCTTTTTGTTTATTCGTTTTAATATTTTACGCTCCTTCAAGAAAATATATTTTGGGAGAACGGCAATAGTTCTTCCAAAATTGAACATTTCTTCATGAAATAATTCAATTAGGTACCTTAATATATGTTGTAATTAATACCGGATAGTGTATTCCAATAAAATTGTGTTAACATAGCTCAAAAAATTATAAAGATCCCTCAATCTTCCCGCAAACAACGAGATCCGTCCCCTCAAGGTCGAAAGCTGGTCCATCTACTTCTCAACACTTATAACTCGATAAATTATTTAAGAAATAATCGTACCCACGGTCCAAGTTCTTCGATCGAATTTGATGATGATATGGACAAAGATGGAGTAGAATACGTGGCCGAAACGATTTAATAAAAATTTAATAAAAAATAATCAACGGCAATATCATACGGCCGAGCTGAAAAATTGTGTGAATTTGCAAGACGCTACCTGTATCATTTATACCTTTCGTGATTCGCGAAGATTACGCGAAAAGATTCCAACGATCCAATGCCCGTAATTTCGCAGGAGTATACTTTCGCCGGTGAACGATGGAAAGCAAATGTCAATGCGGTTCTCGTGCTGTATCAGAGTAAAATAGTGGAAGCTGTGCAGATCGACGGATTCGATCCCGATGATCATAGCGATTCGAAAAAAAAATGGGGATTCGCTGGTGCTTTTCTCTATTCCCTCACCGTCATTACGACTATTGGTAAGTCGGAAATTTCCATCCAACGCAAATTAATAAGAATCAATAACAATGATTATTTTATGAATTAATTGATTGTACCGAATTCAATTAAATTATGCGGGGCTGCGGAAATCGGGTCGAGATCTCGATCATTGGCAATATGCTGTTGGATTATAATTCAAAAGATTAGTATAAAATCCATGCCTACGAAAAAGATTTGAAAATTTTTTTTCTATATTTGTTGAATAAACTTTTAAGTTAGCAGTACATGGTATTAGTTATATAAGCTTATTAGGGTCTCCGTTATTTGCCGAAGAAGACATTTTTTTCGGTCCACCCCCTGTAAAAATATTTTACAAAAAACGAAAATTTTGCGCTTAAGTAGAGTATTTAAAAATGATATTATTTCGATTTTATTAGTTCACATCATTTTTAAATGGTCCAATTATGCTTAATATTTTTGTTCTTTTGTAGAATTTTTTTCTAGAGGGTGGCCCTAAAAAAATGTCACCTTTGGGAAATAACGGCCATCCTAATGTTTATAGCAGCATTAATAATTATTCCATGGGCTCGTGTTAAAGGGTACGGCAACACCTGTCCAAAAACTCTGTGGGGCAAGGTGGTTACGATCGTCTATGCAATTTTCGGAATGCCACTGTTTCTTCTTTATCTGAGCAACATTGGGGACATTCTTGCTCGGAGCTTCAAGTGGACATACGCTCGCTGCTGTCTCTGCAGGTGATTAATTGAACCATGACATTTTCCTTGTATCATGATATTTCGTTAACGGGCGAAGTGTCTATTTATACATCTACCAATTCATAATGGAATTTCGAATAAGAGAAATGATTTTAAAAATCAATGAAAATAAAATTGTAATTAAAAAACGATAATCAAATAGCTTGAGAAATCATAGATCAATCATTCATCAATAGGTATATCAATACAAAACCAAATAACCTAAAAATAATTAAATAAATGATAAAATGTAATTATCAAACAATAATCAAACAGCTCAAAAAATCAAGATCCTCACTGTTGCATTTCTTCGTCCGCAAAGCCAACAAACAATAATAGTTTGTTCGCGCTTCGTCACTTTCGCATGCATATCCGGCCGTCTCCGTGGCCCGAAAATGACTTATTAACGTTCCTCGCAGGTGTCGGAAGAAACCGAGAGCGTCTTCGCACCGTCTGGCGCATAATGCGCGTTCTCGAGACGTCGCCACGGCCAGAAGAAACGCTTGGCAGGTGAGTCACACTCGTATCAAAGAATAAGTAATGAAAAATAAAAGAATAAATGAAGAAAGACAATAAAAAAATAAACAGTATGATTCATCAATTCGCTCATAAAAACAAACAATAAAATAACGATTAAATAAAACTGACAAAACTTTGGCTGCTCCCTCGAATAGATGGATAGAATCCATGCTGGCGAACATTTGGATGCGACGAGTTTCAGCGGATCTGACGAAAGTTCCATGATAAATGCGAACGCTATTGGCAAGGACGAAGACGAAGACGATGACGACGATGATGATGATGATGATGATGACGACGACGACGATGACGACGACGATCCCCAACACATAACCGTTCCATTGACTCTCTGTCTTGCCATCATGGTCGGGTAAGTTAGTATGTATCACAGCGATTGACTCGCGCGAATGCAATTTCTCTTTTTTCTTTTCCGTTTTGTTGTTTTTTTTTTTTTCGTCTTCCTCTCGTTTCTCTCGCTCTCGGTATAGTATCTTCGATCCCGCGTTAGATACATATGCGGCGGGGCTCAACTATTCTCCGAGTGGGAGGACTGGAACTTTCTCGATGGTTCGTACTTTTGCTTCGTCTCCCTCTCGACAATCGGGTTTGGCGACATCGTTCCGGGCGACACCATCTACGCCTCGCAGGGCCTCGAGCTATCCTCCGTCTTCTGCTCGATGTACC
This sequence comes from Sussaba pulchella, assembly GCA_963971145.1. Taxonomy (NCBI): domain Eukaryota; kingdom Metazoa; phylum Arthropoda; class Insecta; order Hymenoptera; family Ichneumonidae; genus Sussaba; species Sussaba pulchella. The sequence continues at coordinate 2,284,376 of OZ020166.1, forward strand.
TCATGCTAGGTGAGAATTTTGCCTTTCTTCGGAACATTTTCTAGATCACGAAAGAATTCACCACCGACTTTTAAAAAAATTCTATCGTATTTTCTGTGAGCTATGGATTTATCATTACATGGACAAACTTTGTTATGTAAATTTGCCCATTTTGCGAAACATTTTAAGCGTGTCAAATTTTAATTTTGTTTAAGGAGGTTTTCACATGTAACTTTTGGTTCTCGAGCCCGGTTTTTGGGAATTAATTATGGGAAAACGGTAGAAGATTTGTAAACACAGATTGTTTCAATGTTTTCGATAATTCTTCATCTCTTGACAGAAATTTGTTGGTCCAATGCGTTTCAACCGTGTCACTTTTATCCGTTCTTGACCACGCTCTTGTCAATAAAGTGCAGGGGACACAGGGTATAGAATTTTAACGGTTCCGGTTATCGGAAACCAAAAAAACCGGGAAACTTATATTTATCATACCCTTGACTATAAATAGACACGAGCTTTTTCCAAAATTAATTTTTTTTTTGGAATTTGAGCTTTTTGAATGGAATTAAATTATTTCATCCCTTCCTTTGCTCATAATAGCTGTAAAAACGTATCAAATTTATATTATTAAAAAAGCTTGTGGCTATCTATAGTCAATAGTATAATAAATATAAGTTTTCCGATTTTTTTCAATTCCCAATAACCAAAACCGTCAAAATTCTATACCCCGTGTTCTCTAGACTTTATTGACAAAAACGTGGTCAAGCACGGATAAAAGTGACGTAAATGAAATTCTTCAAGCAAATAAATTAGTGTAAAGAGATGAAGACTGATTAAAAACATTGAAACGAACTTTGTTCAAAAATCTTTTACCGTTTTCTCATAATCAATTCCGAAAAATGAGGCTCAACAACCAAGGTATACCCGAGAAGACCACCTCAACGTTTCGTCGAGTTAAAAAAAATAGCTGTTTCTTTCTCGTGGAAAAATCTGCATGTCCCGATAGATTGGAAATTCGATTCTCAACTACATTCCGTAAATATTATTCAAAGAAACTTGAAATGAGATTCGCGCGTTAGACTTCCACGCTGATCCATAATTCACAAAGTTCATACAGCCATCGTGTTTGACGCGTATAGCTCCGGATAATTAACGTCAACTTTTCCAGCGAATAGTTTTTCAAATGCCACTGATAATTATTCGCAAATGTTACAAGCTAATAATATCCATCCACTCTTATGATATTTCATCGAAAACATTCCATCTGTTTTATCATTAATATTAACAAATATTAATAATAAATAATAATAATAATATAAATAATAATAATAAATATTAATTAATATCGATAATATTATCAATATTATCTTGTACAAAAAAAAAACATTATTTCCCGGATCATCAGCTCTTGCCTCTGTCTTTTCGTCGCGGCTTTGTTCGTAGGTATGGCTCTCATAGCTATGTGCTTCAATTTGATGCAAGAGGAAGTCGTCGCCAAGATTCACACGCTCACGCGTTCGGTGAAGCACGTATTGGGCTGTAATCGTTGAATATCGAAGACAATCAACCGTCAATCGCCATCCCACGACCGTCGACGTAATTAGCAACATATTTCTCCTCTCCGCCATCTTCTCGTAACAATTATCCGCTTCCCGATCTTCTTCGTCCTCGTCCAAAAATTCGACCGCCATCTCGGCCTTCGGGTAAGTCTTTCACATTCTCATGCATCATCCATCGATCTTCATTACGAAGCATTTGTTAATTACACATTTTCACACCTTCGCACAGCTTCGCACTCGTGTAAAAAATTGTTATTTGTTAAAAGCCGTGTATATTTTACCTTGTAAATGGATAGAACAGTGTGGCAATTAGTATATTACGAAACGAAGAACGTTACTAAAATTGTAATAAAGTTTTTATCAAAAAATACCGTGAAAATTCGTTAATTAATTTTTGTTTTTCTTATCATCCTCGTTCAAAAGAAGGGAATTAATTAACGCTGTGACTCCCTGCGCTCCGCTCATTCCATACCAAAGAATATAACGAGTTGCTTGCCGTTTAAAAGGATAAAGAACACACATTTCCTTCGCTCCAGAAACAAAGGGAAAAATTAATTCTCTTGGATGGTTGAATCGTTCGTTTCGCTTTTGAATATCTTCAAAGCAAATCTTTCAATTACCATTTTTCATGTTTCTCGCCTGGACCACCAGGATTTCGCATCGCCAATCATTTTCTCTGAAAAGATCGTCCAAAAAAAGGCAAAAGTCACGCGGATGTCGGTTAGCTTTCGCATTTCCTTCTTCCGCTGGTCCGCCCGGAAGTCATCCCGCTCGACCCCTTAAGCCGGGAAGAACAATGGATTACCCATAATTCCGTGACAATTGAGAAAATCTCAACGATGATCATTGCGGGAAGCTGCGAAAAAGAGAAGGAAAGAGAGAGAGAGAGAGAGAGAGAGAGAGAGAGAGAGAAAGAGAGAGTCAGAGAGAGATTGATTGATAGATTGATTGATTGACATTCATCCCCTTTCTCAGCTATTTTGGATACACAATTGTAAATTTTAAGTGTATATACCAATTCTTACACCCTTATTTAACAGTTGCTATTATAAATTCTTTCAACATACGTTTAAACCGATCGAGACTTTCACAGCCTCTCAGCTGAAAACGCATCAAAAATTTTCACACCTTCTTAATGCATACTTTTCTGTGCATTTCCTGTACTTACTGTAACTATATGACAACTGCACCCGCCTTATAGTGTTACTCTACCGCTTCTCGATCCCGTAATTGATAGCTTTCGTTTCAATTCTTTCGGCAGCAGATTGTTAATCGCTTCAAAAACAAATACACAGAAAGAAAGCGAGAAAGAAAGAGGGAGAAGAGAGAGAGAGAGAAAGAGAGAGAGAGAGAGTACACGCGTTAAGGGGTACAGAGAACCAACATTGCTGCGTACACGCGGGTTGCTCATGCGTCGTCTTCTCTCGTCGGACGGTCCGTCGGCTCGATTCTGCGCGGGGGTGGTTGCGCTTTTACCCTTCTTCTTTTTTTTTTTTCATTCTTTTTTTCTCGTCTTCGTCGTCTCACGGGCAGCTGCGTGACCTGCGCGAAGACGCCACGTAGACTACGGAACCGCGGCTCTAGGGCTCGACATATTCCGTCGGTCGTCGCGTTATTCGCCTCGCGCCACATCGCTCGCGCGTGTAAAACGTTCGTCCCTCGTCGACGCCCTCGTAATCGCGGCTCTCGCAACCCGTAATCAATCCATAAATACATCATACAACGGGTCTACGATCCCCCGAGCGACGTTTCATCGTCGCGATTGTCGTTCGCGCAACGTCGAAGCGTTCGCAGACCAAGCCAGATATTGTCGGAGAAGAGAAGCGTTTTGACATCGTCGCGCTCTGTAATCTTCATCTCTCTCTTCTCTGTTTCTCGTCTCGCTGATTCTCCGCATTTTCTCGCGGTCGAGAGCACAAAAAGAAAAGCGAACAAACGAATCGTTGGCATGATTGAGGTGACGAAAAATCGTTGGCAGCTCGTAGATTTTTTTTCACAGTTCTTTTTTTTAATTTCGACATGTGTGATCCGCCAAAAGCGTCGTTGATGGAAATACGATAACGTTCACGAGTCCACGGTTATTGTCGTTGATTATCAAGGCCGAATCAATCGCGATAGAACGTCGAGACCACCCGCTGGGAAGGCCGATGACGGTCGTTGGCAGAAGTTGAACCAACGGCTCGTGGATTAACAAGATGCTGCGTCCAACGAACAATCGATGGACGACGTTGGCTCGAGTAAGGGCGAGCACGTTGCGGACGTAGACATCGTCGGGTGTGCAAAAGCTCTTGCCGGATACGAGGTAAAATCCGTCGCAGGGTTGACGTATACACGAATATATACGTAAACGTATAGGAAATATATGTGTACGACGTGGAAGTGCACGGCGCAGTTGTAATTGTCGGGTATGCGCGGGAGTTAATCGTCATGGGTTAGAATTCGGAAGATCAAGAGCAAACAGTCAGGGTTTTCCTCGCGTTTTGGACGAGTACTCGCCGTTTGTCGGTAGTACGAAGCCTGAAACAGCCTGAAATTTACGGCCACGCTGTCACGCAGGAACGTCATCTTGTTTCGATATCCTCGCAACGTTCCGTTCGTCGTCGTTCGACGCTTCGCGATGTCTGTCCTGTTGCTCGTGGATTATGTCCGATGATTCGCACCGGCTGTGCGCGTAGAATTCCCGTAGAATCGAGCGGTTTCGTGACCGTTGCGGGTTTTGAGAGGGTAAGGAAATCTTGGAAGAAGGGATAGAAAAAGAGGAAAGGAGGACGGTCAGTCGGGATTCCATAGAATCGGGGTAAGTTTTTCTTATCTAAACTGATATCTAGGTTTTACCCAATTCAACATCCAACGAATCGCCATCAGATATCCATACGTTCATTAAAATATTGAAAAACACCATTAATGGATGCACAACAAGAATTCAATGTTTTTTTTTAATTAGTCTGCTCTGAATATCGAACGATATCAACACGTGTCTTCAATACCTTCGAATGACAAGTCTCGATGATTTTTCCGTGATAACGCGATATCCGGGTCGAATTTTTCCAATCGTCCGGAGGTTTTCGTAATTTATGTTATTTCTCTGATTTCGATTTGAATCCTGCGTCGAGGTTGCCAAAAAATATACCAACCCTAGACAATCTCGCCTACATTTCATCCCCCAATCTACTATGGTATCATAGATCGTCCTTGAATCAGCTCAAAACCTGCTGCTGCAAAATTTTCCCACTATCTCGAGGCTTTTCATTTTTTATTATGACCACCGGGTTATCTAAACCACCGGTCGAGCGTTGTCGCCGGTCCTGCACGTAGGTCACAAGCAGCAGCAGTAGCAGCAGCAGCAGCAGCACCAGCAGCTAGAGAAACCGGTGCAAATTCGGCGAGCAGCGCGCAATGGTATGACACTATCGATTGCAACCTCCTTCCCCCCCACCGGGACTCGTATCGGGGCTACCTGGCCTATGTGCGCCTATTTCGCAGCCATCGGCCTGTTTTGCTGGCCATACACGTACGTTGTCCTATCACCACTCGTGTCCGCGGCCGACGATCGGTTTTTTTTTCAAGTCTCTATGTGGGTGACTCTCGTTCACGGTCCAATGGGCTCGTGTTATCGCGTCTCTTGCATGCTCACCGAGCATATACGTATATACCCATGCAGTTTACGTTGAAGCGCATTGTGTTCATGTGCTCTTCTTCCTCCTTTCGTCATACAACGTTCCTTTCACCGACCTTTCACCGGCAAAACTCCACAACCGCGTGCATTTTCCATTCTCGTATCTGCTTATACCACCGGACTTGTTCCAAATCGAGTTTATCGAATTCTCGTGTATTCATGCAAAACATCATTTTCAGATATTCGGCTCGGGCTATCGATGGACGTCGTTGACGATCTTTCGATGACCGTAAAACGTCCGGTGCAACTGCAACCGCGCGGACGGCGAGGGCAGTGTCGGAAAAATCCTTGATAAATCGGTATTGATCGAAACAATACGTTGAATTTGCGATGATGCAAATTAACGCCGGTGATTATTATCAAAGAGCACCGCAATGTTGCACCGGCCGAATGTCACAAATGGCAACAACGACGATGGCCACAGGCAATTCCGAACGTCCGCTCAGAATATCCACGACTATAAGGGGCGCGGAGTTGCTTTGTTGCTGCTGCAGCTGCAGCACGACGACGTCCGTAAAAAGCCCCGGACTTCTCGCGAGTTTCGGGGTTTGCTTGCTCGTGTTTTGCTACACCCTTCTCGGGGCTTTCGCATTCATGGCTCTGGAAGGTGGATTCAAACAGACGGTACGTTTTTTGAGAAGCTCGATACGTGGATTGAAACGTTGTTGAGCGATTGACGGTAAAGCGAGCGAATTGTACGTGATTAGTTTTTGATAATTCGATCGAATGTGATTAATTTTTGCTTCGAAAATCTGGGGATTCATTTTTATTTTCTGGGCATTGCCGAGAGTATGCTATTTTTGGTACTGCAACTTTTATGTTTGAATTAGTAATTATTGGCGTTAAAATGATGATGTTGATTAATTTAAAGTCGGTAATCCGAATTCATCTCGCTCGATTCGTTTTTGCAAATTCGATCAAAGATGATTCATTTTTGCTTTTAAACTCAGGGGATCTATTTGCAAGTATACTATTTTTAATGCTGCAACTTTCATGTTTGAATCAGTAATTATTGGCGTTAAAATGATGCTGTTGATTTATTTTTAGTCGGTGAGCCGAGCGAATCACACTCGATTCGTTTCGGAAAATTCGATGGAATTAGATTCAATTTACTTATGAAAATCTGGGGATTTATTTTATTTTTTGTTCAATACTGAGAGTATACTATTTTGATGCTGCAACTTTTATGTTTGAATCCGTAATCGTCGGCTTAATAATCTGATCAATTGTTCAATACTAAAAGTATACGATTTTCTATTTGACAAATCGCATGTTCAAATTAATAATTAATTACCAATCACTTGCTAGTTATTGTTTAAAAATGTGGGTATATTTTCTTGTGTACTTCTCAATACCGAGAGCCTACTATTTCCCCTCCAGCATCTTTCTTGCGCAAACTACTAACCATCGACCTTTAAATTACGATGTCAATCAATTTTTACGAACCAATCCACCGAACTCCAATGGACCAAAGTAATTCACCTAAATACAATATCTCGCAATCGAATAGAACTCCATTACCGATAATTGCAGGAATTACCAAACGCGGTTACACTCTCGAACGTCGGAATAACCCCAGGAGCTATTGCAAAAACTGAATTGTCGAGCAATATCGGCACTGCCGGTGTTATCGGAATCGGTAAAGTCCACGATGCCAATGGTTCGTCCAACGTACCTTCATCTTCGTCATCGTCGTCCGAAACAACTTCTTCGTCGCCTCCGAGCCTGCTTCAGGCCAATCAACACGATTTGGACGTCGAAGATTCTTCGACCAGACAACTTCGCGCGTACACCGTCGAAAGACTTTGGAGCATAACCGAAGATCTCAATGTTCTTTACAAAGAAAATTGGACTCGTCTCGCCGAACGCGAAGTTCTGGATTTTCAAGAAAAAATGGCGCAACACAGTTTGGATCGCGCCGGCCGTTCGGGTCACTCGATTTACGGAACAACCGCGGTACAACGTGCCAGCGGTTCGTCAACGAGACGCAATCACGAAAGACGTTTGTCCACTGGCAAAGGTTCGTTGGTCAAAGGACAACGAAGATGGACCTTCGGCACAAGCTTTTTGTATTCTCTCACCCTCATAACGACCATTGGTAAGATCGAATTTTCCATTATTACACTCACTTCTGTTCCGGTTTCAATATTTCTCAACAAATTTGTCCATAATTTATCGATCGAAATATTTAATACGCATTCAGAGAAAAAATTCAATTAAAAAAAAAAATACGTTCGAACGAAGCATAAAAATAAATTCAGAAGAGAAAAATATTTACCGAGCTGCAAAACACGATTATCATTAATTTGATTTCAATTATTTGTCGAACACAAATCATTTTTCGAACCGCCTTTCATTGGAAATCCTATTGAAAATAATTATCCAGTATCTTTCAATTAAACTTTAAACTAAAAATGACTAAAAAATTATGATTCGATTAAACTTTCGAGTATCCTTCATTCACTCGTAACGAATTTATTTGTATACCTGAACGTGTATCGTTTGTGTGGCACAAATCCTCGCTGGTTCTATTTCTCTTTCTCTCCCTTTCTCTCTCTCTCTCTCTCTTTCTTCATATCTGTTAGCAGGCTATGGAAGTACAGCTCCGCGTACCGCATGGGGACGTTTGATCACGATAGTCTACGCTCTCGCCGGTATACCATTGATGTTGGTGTATCTAAGCACGGTCGGAGATGTGCTCGCCCGATCTTTCCGCAGATTGTACGGCCGAGTTTGCGGGAGCGTGGAATGCGGAAAGAAGCGCGATCGAATGGCCGCGCGGGGTCGTCAATCGCCCCCGGGATCGGTACCTACGTCGGGGCCGGGAATTATCGGAAAACCGAGTTATCATCGTTATGACAATCATATCGAAACTAAACTCGCATCGGCCGGACATTTTTACTCGAGCAAATCCAATTCCTGCGACGAGCTTGGATTGCCGTCGACCGGGAGCGCACTTTTTCTCGATTGCGGCAACGAGGCTCTGCTTCACGGACCTGCTTCCAACACGGTCGGTAATCAGTTTCGGACGAATTTTTATTTTTGAATTACGGAAGATTTATCGACTCAAGGATTGAGTCTCGTTTTCCTTTCAATTTAGGTTGTTCATCAATTTACCATCCATTAATTTATGTATTAATTGTTTCGTTGATTCATTAATCCATAAATTAATTGTTTCGTTGATTCATTAAGTAATTAATTTATTGATTCGTTGATTCATTGAGTAATTAATTCATTGATTCATTGAGGAATTAATTCATTGATTCGTTGATTCATTGAGTAATTAATTTATCGATTCGTTGATTCATTGAGTAATTGATTCATTGATTCGTTGATTCATTGAGTAATTAATTTATCGATTCGTTGATTCATTGAGTAATTAATTCATTGATTCATTGATTCATTGATTCATCGTTTCGTTGATTTATTGAGTAATTGATTTATTGATTCGTTGATTCATTGAGTAATTAATTCATCGATTCGATGTTTCATTGACCGAAGTAGAGTCTTGTTTTTCTTCCAATTTAGGTTGTTTATGAATTTACCATGCTATTATTCATCAATTCATTAATTAGTAGATTCATTGATTTTTTTAATGATTCATTGATTCATTGATTCATTGATTCATTGATTCATTGATTCATTGATTCATTGATTCATTGATTCATTGATTCATTAATTCATTAATTCATTGATTCATTGATTCATTGATTCATTGATTCATTGATTCATTGATTCATTGATTCATTGATTCATTGATTCATTGATTCATTGATTCATTGATTCATTGATTCATTGATTCATTGATTCATCGCTCCATTCATACATGCATTACTTTACTTTTTTTTATTAATGGTTGATGCTGTCGAGCCAGCAGACCCTCATCAATAATTATTTCATCGACGAGATATCGTCGATGATGATTGAACGATCATCCTTTCTTCTGATGTAGGACGTAAATAACATTGCTAGAGGAGGAAAGAGACAAAGAACGACGAACAATCGCAACGATGCCCATCGTCACTTCTATCCGTGTTCCCAGATGTCATCCATGGGAGGAATTCCCACGGGTTACGCGGGAGAAACAGTTTGCGTCGTGAGAATACCCATCAGCGTCAGTCTGTTGATAATTCTCGTGTACATATGCTGCGGGGCGATTATGTTCAATCGTCTCGAGGGTTGGACTCTACTCGAGGGCAGTTATTTTTGCTTCACGAGCCTCGGCACGATCGGCTTCGGGGATTTAATGCCATCCGGGGCAAACGCGAGGACTCACGTTTACGAGGAACTAAGTCTTTGCGCATGTTCGCTCTACATACTGGCCGGCATGGGTGTCATTGCCATGTGTTTCAATCTCATGCAGGACGAAGTCGTTCGTGTCGTACGAGTTTTCGGCCAAACGTGCGGAATGTCACCGATCACGAATTCCACCGCCGGCCGAATCATCAATGCGCCTCCAGCCGGTAAATAAAAATGCACATCGGTTCTAGAGAAAAAAGTAATTCAACAATCCCTTCGATATTTGCAAAAATATGGGTCATTTCTTTACATGGAGAGGATCTTCCTAAATTTCTATTATTTTTTTTCTTTTGCAAATTAATCGAAAGATTGATTTAATATCGAAAATAATTGAAACATCGATTTTTTGTGAGGGTAATTTCATTTTCCTTTTTTTTTAGACAGGAAACCACCATTATATATTGAAATTTTGGAAATAATCAAATTTTTGTAATATTGAAAGACGAAAATATGAGGAATATGCGTCCCGGTCCAATTTTATGAAAAGAAATCCTAAATTTCATTACAGTATCTAAGAAAATAATTGTATCCAATTAATAATTGTCAAAATGGTAGTTGGACTCGAAAAAAAATTTGGGGGAAGGGCAGGTCGGAAAAATGTAATAAAAGATCAATCAGTTCGTAGGATCCAAAACATACGAAATAAAAATCATTGACCACATCGAGGGTTTCAATCGGGCCATTTGGGACGATCCTCCCCACGTATCCTCTAACGTGATTATTAAATGGAGTTTAATTAAATATAAATTTCCTCCACATTATGGGGATGGAAATAAATAATTAGGTTGAATAGTATCATATATTACCTTATTAAAAATTCAAAGTACGCCTCTAACATCACCAGATTTATTTCCGATCCGGAATTTAAACCATTATTAATTCTCACCGAAATAAAAAAACCAGCGAAATACGCTGTATAAAAATTGTCCTACAACCAATAAAAACATTCCCCCTTAATTCACAAGTCTGCATTGCCCCCGTAACTCACCAGAGGCCAAGCCCTGTTACCCACCTTAAGAACGATATAATTCAAACAAATCCTTCAAACTTTCCATCCATCGCGACTCGTAAAAATGTAATCAAACTACTTTCAACTTTCACCAGGAATAAAATCGGACCTCAACGATACCGAACGCGATTTCATCGGTCTAAATTGCGGTAACATAATCGACGATTCGCGATTGGGCCAAACGGTTCACCCTCGGGATCGTGAAATCGATCACTGTCACAATCGCGACGACGATCACATTCGCGACCGTGACAACGGTAACGAAGCAATAGCGATGTCCCTCGTCTCGGCATCTTGACAAAATCCTCCCAGGAGTCCGGCGGACGGGAAGCTCCTGGCGTTTCAACAGCACCGTTCGCCCTCGTCAACGTCCGCGACGACAACCGTCACAACCAATACAAACGTCATCGGTCCAACCGCGACAACACCGACGACGACAACGACCATGGAAACAATGAAATTTTCATCACCCGGACGTCATTCTTTGCCTCGTAAGAAACAATTGCAGTATCATCAGCATCATCATCATCTTCAAGATCATTATCATCATCATCATCATCATCATCAGCATCAACAACAATCCCAACAAGATTTGCCGGGTTATCATTATCGTCATCCTCATCAACAAAATCGTTATCATTACGACCAAACGGGTCAGCAACAATCAACGATCGACGATCATACCGGAAACGTCGAACATTTCGAATATTTTGTACCCCGAAGCATAAGCGAATTTAATTTAGCCGCAGCGACGATTCAAGACACCGCCATTGTTCCGTCTCTTATCAAAATCGCTCTTGACAAAAATTCGACGTTGACGCAAACACCGACGCAAGGATCAAATTCCACGGGTACTTCCGGTTGTCCCGTGGCAATTCCATCGTCGGTTCAACAACAAACGGGAACCGCGAGAAGTCGGGGTGAAAAAGTCGTGACTTTCGAGGATCAAGCTCCGATCGTTGGCGCTTGTTCAACAACCCCGACACGAAAAAATCACTCAAATACCATGGAAAACGTTTTTATGTGACGTTCGGATCTACCCGGACGTTCGTGAACTCAAACGGTGCGCTTTTCTTCGATCGCAAAATTGCCGTTGATGAAACGTTTCTTCGATATTATTGTTGAATCTAGATTTATTCGAAACAACGCACCGAACGTCATTTCTATTCGTCATTCGTTATTTATCTTATCGATCGCATAAAAAGCATTGTCGAGGCACTGAAATTCTTCATTGAGTTCGCTCCCGTAGTCTATCAAACTAATGCTAAATTAAAAACGAGACATTTTCCTGAATAAAACGAAAATTGGGGGTAATTAAGGCCTTACTGGATGGATCGTCGGGCAAAAATGTAGTACAAAATGGGCGAATCGTGGATTTAGAAGTCTGGATCATGTCGTACATGTTTAGTCTTACAAATAGCTGAACTAATGATGAATCAACACTTGAAAATGTTGATTTACCACTTTTAATAATAATTTGAGTCAAATTCGACGATATTGGCGTGTCGTTGACTGACGTTTCGTCAGTGACTGTACAACTGTTTCAACTGTTTCAGACGATACTCCTCATTACTTCAATTAATTTCTCGGTAATTACTCAGTCGATCAATTTTAAACTAAGCATAATCAATCTGTTTATTCTAAATCTTATTGATATAATTTTTTCAGTAGCTACGTCGATTTAGTTCCATTTGTTTTGCAACCATTAACGTCTGCGGAAGCTGTTTCCCCATAAGCGACCGGGTTGAATTCACAAATTTATATCTACTAAATTATGTAGTAAACAATTGCGAAATAATTCATGGATTATTATTCTATCAAGAACTATCATTCCTCAAATTTTCAAGAATTTTGGCAATTTTTCTATATCCATCCAGTGAGACCTTAAGCGAGATCATTACCGTAACGTAAATTCTTTTCGAACGTAATCGTTTGGATAAAGGCTCGGCTAGATTTTTTTTCTTTTTTTTGCTGCCTATTTGTGATCCAAAATCCAAATAAAACTGCGTCGTGTAGATCGTTAAAATTCAACCGAACGGCAAACGAAAACTCGCCATCGAAAAGATTGATGCTGAAACAATAAAACTATTTCGCCGATCAATCACAGCCGTAGCAGTTTCATATAACAAGAACCTACGTCAGAGCACCGAAGATCGCGCATTGCCGTCGATAAATCTGTAAAAGTATGTAAAAAAAAAGAAGATTTTCAACATTTCTCGTCGTTTTGCCGCGTTAAAAAGTTTAAAAATATATCCATTCACCGTATTTCAGATGCATCGACAGTCTAGAAAGATTATCCATTAATCCAGCACTCGTCATATAAAATCTCTTATTCGCTCCGAGCAAACCTCGTCGACGAACGAATAATTATCTCTCAATACTCCGCAAGTCACGCGTTTCACAACAAATCTATAAAAAAAAAAAAAAAAAAAAACAACTATAAGTGTATTACAATTCGTATTGAATCAATTGTCGTTCATGGGCTTGATCTGTCAACCATAACGATACTCCGTTATCTAGATCGAGGCATTTAATTATCACTGACAATGTTAAGTGAAACAATACATGTATCGATTAATTAATATATCGAGTCGCATTATAAAAAAAAAAAACAAACAACAAATGTATCTATATAATGTTTTAAGGACTGTAGAGGAGTGGCAGCGTGAAAGCGTGTTGTTTTTATTAAAAAATACAAGTACACGTTTTTTTTTTTCGTCGTCGTTGAATCGAATAATTAACCTCTGATTGCTCTTTTTTTCGTCGTTGATCGAATTATTCACTTTTGATTGCGATTAATTTTTTATTTCCAGTCCCATCGATTACTCGTCACTCGGCATCGTATCAATCTTGACGTTCTGCTGGTCAGTATTCAAACTCGAGATTCAATCTTTGGATTTTTCATATTTTTGTGAATTTTTTACTCCATCTTCGATCGTTAATCAGAACCACACGGAGCTGAATTTCATCGATAAACGCCGAGACTCGTGCCAATATGCAAAAGCATACCTGTTATCAAATCATCGTCGTATTTATATGCGATCTCAATCCTACGATCGTCGTGCACCGATTAAAAATGTGCAATAATTGACGAAACGAAAAAAAAAAAAAAAACCCCCAAAGAATTTATAAACCTTTCAATTTTTCCGGCATTTGAGCGCAGAATCGTTCTTTTTCCTTCGTTTCTTCGATCAAAGACGAACTCGGACTCTTCACCGCCGATGCTATTGAACACGTTATGTCCAGCGAATGATTGAGAATGAATTGCAACGTGCAAAGAATGATGAGCAAAAGTATCGGAAGACAGAGACTCGTTTCAACGTCGTCCAAGAACGCGTTGACGTTCTCGGGCAGTAAATCGCTGCACATCGTGAATTTTACTTGTTAATTTGATCTTTTATCGAAATTATTCAACGTTGATTTGTGGCTTTCATGTCAATCGTAGCACCGTCACGTCATCGTGTCCATTTTTTTTCTTTTGTTTTCGATTAATTTCTCGTTTATCCAATGACGATTCCGCGAACACGCGAAATCGTTCGTGAAACATCGGAACGTCGATGAATTTCTTCGATGTGGTCGCAATTGCTCGTACAATTTTTTTATTTTCTACACAATCGCGTCGCGGATTAAATTAATTACAAATAATAGGAAGGGAAATTGGGAAAATTGGATATTTAAGGTTTCCACAATTTGAGGAGACCGTCTTCGCTGTAGGAACACAATAAATTTTGATGAGGATGATGAGCCAAACCGATTACGTCTTTTTCGTGAATCTAAAAAAAAAAATTTTTAAATTGAAAAAATATTAACATTTTTGCGCAGAAAAAATCATTCAAATGTTGTAGTTTAAAAATACTTACGTTGAGAGTTCTTTCTAATTTGCCGGATGACGTTGAGAAACAATAAAGCACGAGATCCTCACCGACGCAATAAATAAATTCACCGCGAGGACTGACGACTGTGCATACGAAATCTCCACCCTCGCGTTTACCACTGGAAAATGATCTCACGATTTGGCCTTGCATGTTCATTATTACTACGGTATTGGATCTGTTGCAAACGACGAAATGCTCGGGATTTCGAGGAAGCGGATGAATACTGTTGACTGTTAGATCGGCGGCGCCCAAAGATTTGTACGTGCCGACGCATTCCGTTGTCTTCAAGCTCCAAACTTTGACGGTTCCGTCCGACGAAGCACTGCGACGAGATTTATAAAGGATGAATGAACGTTTTTTTTCAATGGTTCGAAGAATCGCGGACGACCGAACCGACTGGGGGCTTACGGTAAAATAAAGAGCTTATACCTGATTACGTGATGACCGTCGGGGGCGAAAACTACCTCGTTAACGAATGAGGTATGACCACGAAATTCTTTGAGAGTCTTACCGGACTTGAGACCGTGTACTCTGTAACATTAAACGTTAAATAAATGTATTCACAATTTTTGCAACGTTTTTGCGAAGATAGAAGATGAAGATATTATGTATTGATGAATATTATAGATAATATTGGACAAGTGCGTACATTATTACACTATAATTATATTATTATTATCATTATTATCAATATTATATTATATAAGAATAATTAAATAATTAATTGTAATATTATTATTAATAATAATAATAATAATAGTATAGTAATTATAGTGCAATAATATAATTTGCAATAGTGAAATATTATCTACGATATTTATTAATAATAATTATTATTATCATTATTATACTCATTATTAGAGAAATAATAATAATAACAATAATAACAATAATAATAATAATAATAATGATTATTATTATTATTATTATTATTATCATTATTATTATTATTATTAATAAATATCGTAGATAATATTGGACAAGTACAAATTATATTATTGCACTATAACTACTATATTATTATTATTATTAATAATATTACAATCAACAATTAAATTATTATTATATATTATAATATCAATAAATAATATTATTATTATTCTATTATATTATTGGACAAGGGCGAATTACCTTACGGTTGTGTCGAACGAAGCTGATAATATTTGACTGTTGTCTCTGCTGAACTGAAGACAAGTAACGCCTTTGGAATGTCCTTTTTCAAACCGCCTCAAGCACTGTCCGCTCTGAACTCGCCAAACTTTTATTTTACCATCCTGCGACCCACCGGCCAGCATCTCGCTGTCGCGACTGAACGCCATCGACAACACGGCTTGTTCCATCATCATGAAATTATCTTGCGCCTGATACTTCAAATCTTTTCGTATTTTACCGGTCGTGAAGTTCCACACTTCGATAAAACCGTCAACGGATCCTGTCACGAGGTATTGACCGTCCGGTGAGAATCGAGCGCACTCCACGTGCGACTTTTGACCAAACTTGATCTGTTTGGACAGCTGCGTCGGATATTTTTCATCCTCCTGGTCTCGTATGGCCGCTTTACCACGGAACAAATCGATCGTTGTTCCCGGAGGCAATAAACCCTGATGCTGCTGCCACTTGAGAGCTTGACCCAAAAGCGCGAGCAGACGACTCGACGGTACCACCGAAACTTCTCCCGCAAGAGCGCTCGCTATGTAAGCTCTCCTCTTTTCTTTCGTACTACCGTCCGGATACGCCTCGCGTGGATCAAAGTAAGATCGGGCCAGCAGATTTTCTACACGCAAAATCATAGTACCGTCGTTTTATCAGATTCAAAACATTATATTAGTCTAATCTTTACTTTTTTACCAATAAACAGTAAGCATTTGTAAACCAGAAATAATGTCATTTATATCGTTTACACAAGTTCGATAAAATTGAAATTGTTATTCTCCGATATCGATACGAATATCTTTACCTAGATGTATGTAACGTTCCGGTTCCTGTTGCTTCATCATTATCATGGGATCGGTTTGTCGCAACAAGGAACGAGCTGCGCCCAATTCTCTCAACTCTATCAGTTCGAGTACAACCTGAAAAACATCAAATTCTCATCATAGGATCAAAGTCGCTTCGGCTCTTGTCGGAAGAATGATCATAGAAATACAAGCCTCGACTCGTACTATCTCACCTGCTCGTAGAGATCGATGAGCTTTTTATCTGGTAATTTGAGGGATTGTATGGCCTTGAGAACTGTGTCCCAATGACCGTTATTGATATCAGCCACGAATCCATCTACGCTGTCGACGGTGTTCAACGAAACACCCGTTTCCTCCTGTTACACTCGAAAATGTAGTTAACCGCAACATAAGAATGCGAATCATTTTAAAAAAAATAATAATAAAGCAAGATTGTGGTACCTGCAGAGTCTGCAACGTTTTCACGAGATTAGATTCTTTCAAATATTGCTGGATTAATCGAATGACACTGAAAAAGAAAATAGAGATATTGACGAAAATTTTCTTCGAGGCGATAGTCTTTGCTTTGGACGAAACTCACTCGGCAGATTCGATTTCGATCGACATGATTGATCAAGGAGTCCTTCACAACAGTAGTTAAAACGATTTTTCTCATAAAACAATACCACGAAAGTTCACGAAACAGGTTATGTCACCTAAAGTAGTCACTGAGGTAAGACCTAACCTAAAAATCTTCGTATTCGCTGTACGAAGCTGCACAGCAACTCGCGTCAACCAATAAATGCTACCGAATCCGAGGTAAACACATGGAAACATAAACAAATATGACGTAGAACTAGAAATCGAAACTAACGACAATCGATAATCGCGTTTGCAGCCGCGCCGGGCAAAGTCACGAATCTACCGCGTGAAATGACGAGAAAGTGGGTAGATTCGGGTAGATCTACAGCAGCGTCCACCTACGCTTTCGTCGCATTCACGGCGAAATCTACGGAGTGCCAGCAGAAATGAACAAGAAAAATTGTCAATGAGTCCAGTTTCTCGTTAGTGTCACGATAGTTCCTCGACGTCACTGTTGCCGTCTGCTCGAGCGAACGAAAGACAAAAAGAAAAGTTGTATAAAAATTGTTTAAACAGCTTGAGATAAACAGTGATGAGCAGCTGACGTATCTTACGGGTTTTTTAAAGAGCCAGTGAACGACGCACGTGAGAAAATGTTCATAGTAGGACTGACCGGAGGCATTGCCACTGGAAAAAGTAGCGTTTCCGCTATTTTTCGTGAACATGGAATACCGGTCGTAGATGCGGACACTGTCGCACGTCAAGGTTAGTTTATTTAAAACAGAAATTATATTTTCAAGTCCTTTTATCAAGCAAATTTCCAGCGTGACGTTTGTCGTTAATTAGCAAGATTTTCCCCAAAAATTGTCAACTCATCGAAATAATATTTGTTATCCTTGTTTGCAGTTGTCGAACCTGGCAAATCGGCTTGGAAAAAAATTCAAAAGGAATTTGGCGACGGAGTTTTTCAAGAGGATGGCTATTTGGACAGATTAAAACTCGGGGATTTGATATTCAACGACGTTGAAAAGAGAAAGAAACTCAATGCAATAACGCATCCTGAAATATACAGAGAAATGTTCTGGCAAGCTGTCAAATATTTTCTTCAAGGCCATCCTTTCATCGTCATGGATCTGCCTTTGCTTTTCGAAACTGGCAACATGCTGAATTACTTGCACAAAATTATAGTAGTCACGTGGTAAGATTCAAAAATACGTTTATCGATGATTAAGCGCAATGAGAAATCGACATAGCCGTTGTTGTTTACTTTGAAAAAGATATTTGTTCCTACATTTAAAAATTTCCTCTATCGACATTCAAAATTAGCTCAAAAATGATAAGAGTGCATGCGGAAACCTGTTTCATTATTTTCTTGCTGCTTTTTATCGCAAAGCAATTCATAAATTAATAAACCTGCAAAAATATTGTAGTTGCGACAGATTGCCAATTTAAAAAAAAATATACAGCCCCGAGCTGTCAAAATACACCACGACGCGATGAAAAAAATAATATTTTCCTTTCAGCGAGGAGGATTTGCAGCTTCAACGCCTGATGGAAAGATGCGGATTCACAGAAGCCAAAGCCAAAATTCGCATAGCCGCTCAAATGCCACTCGACAAAAAAGCCGATATGGCAAACTTCGTGATAGAAAATTCCAGTACCGAACAGGACACCAGAGAACAAACCATCAAAGTCATAAACGTTCTCAGATGTTCCAAACATCATTGGAGATTACGTTTCTTGTTCGGATTCTGCTGTACCGTATTGCTGGCCGGTGCTTACTGGTTGAGAAACAGATCTACGAAATCTCTCGCAGTCGCTGTCTAAAAAGAATCTCAAATTTTTACAAACGCATAAAAACATTTCGTAAGAACGATCTCGAATTGTTTCGTCGAAATTCACACGATCGTTCATAATTTCGAAAGTTCACACGATAATTACGAGCGTCCGATATTTGTAATCATTCAATATCGTTGACTCGAATTTCGAGACTGATCAGTCTTTTATTACGAATGTTTGTATGTAACCGATGCATTTACGATAACCTGCGATTTTTTTTTCTTAATCTCCGTTTTTCGTTCCGACTTGTAACAGTGAAATGTAACTAAAAAAAAAAAAAAAAAGACCCGACAGGGAAATATCAGGACAATGAATAAAGGTGGTAGCTTAAGATTATTTTTGTTCTTTTCATTTGTTCACGTCAAAGACGATTAGTTTCTACGAAGCTATACACATTTTCAAAATCTTCGTCAAAACCAAAAACATTCGTAATTAATTAATGATTACATCTAACTCCTGCAAATGACGAGTTAATTTAAAAAAAAAAGGAATAAACACAACGAAAAAAAAAGTTGACGTATCGTCGTAATTAATTAGCGCAGTGATGGCCTAATCGAAATCGTCAACGATTTTTATTCCATCAAATCCGCATTTCCCGAATGGATTCTTTGCTCGAACACCAGCAGCTCAAAGTACCGCGATAAATACTCAATTTTTTCCCCTCACAAAATATCGCTATAGTACAAGAATAGTTAAATCATTTTATGTTCGATGGAATTATACAAATAATTCGTAACCGTGATATAATTGGGCGGTCAGCGAGCGAATATTATTTACAACCTCGCTTGCGCATTTACCCGCGAATAGGTTTTCCGAACGTTCTCTGTGCTTTGTACAAATTTTTTTTTGCTCTCACGTTTGTACTTACAGCGTGTTAATATCTAAACACGCGATGTCGCGATTGGACAAATTTACTCTTCGTAACTTGGATTTATCGTTAAATGCTGAAAATAAACGACTTGTCGAACGCTTATCGAGATACGAGGCTCGAAAGATTGCAAAATATATCTCCCAAAACCTCTCGACGAATTATTCTCATCTACGAAAATTCCTCGTTGATTCTTCGGTTGCCGAGTTGGACGCGAATATTACAGGCATATGCGTGATAGAACGATTTTAGAAGAAGAATCTCGATTTAAAAAAAATCTTGATTTAAAAAAAAATCTCGATTTAAGAAAACATCTCGATTTTAAAAAAAATCTCGATTTAAAAAAGAATCTCGATTGAAAAAAGGGCAATCGCACGTGTCTTAACAACGGATGTGAATAAAAACGCATTACGGAACCGGATTTGACCGTTAATTTCCGTAAGGACGATCCTCCACGTCACGATTGTGCTTAATAATTTTAAATACATCGATCGTTGTATTTACCATTCGATTACGGAATAAAAATATTACGTACAATCGCATAAAAACGCGCGATTGCCCTCAAATCGAGTGATAACAAAGTGACGGGGCAAGCAGCATCGTCTTATTGAGATAAACAACAACAAAGAATCAACGAATCCACGATCTCGTTAAAAATAATAACGATTCGACTCCTTTTCTTCTTCTCTTTTTTTTTGCGGTACGTCGCCATTTTTCAGCTAATTCTCAACCATCGAATCGAATGCACCCACTATTTAGGACGCTTCCGCAGCAATCTGAAACGCATTCGACTTCAAACGACATCAAAACGTGGCCGCAAATGCGTCGTAAAAACAAAATAACATTCAACAAACCACGAACGAATCTACAGCGTAATTTCGAAATTGTCGATAAAAAAATTTGGCCGAGTATTGGTACCGACAACGATAATTCCCAGGGGCTCACCCTGCGTCAAGCAGGACCCAAACCACCCCCATCTTCTCGCAACGAGCTTCGATAATCCACCAAAACGATTCCTCAATTGAAAAAAAAAAAAAAGAAAAAAAAACCTAGAAAAAAAAACTACGCTCTGCATATTTTCCAAATTATTTCTCCGGTTGTTGAATCATTGGCTCAAGGTACTCTTGTTTCATTGCATACGACTGTTCGTCCCGTACGTGTATTATTGAAGAACCGGCCTGAGTTCTTGTGTCATTATCGGATAAGAAACCATCGGAGCTGTGGCGCCCGATATGGAAAGTGGCAAATTGGCCGTTTGTTGAGAATTAGCCTGATTGTTGAGCTGTTGATTCGTCTGTTGAGGCCCGGAACCGCTCATTGTTATCGTTTGTTGAGCCATCGTGACAATGGGTTGTGCCATGGAAACCGGAGCCATCGAAACCGCGGCAATGGAAACCGGTGTGACGGTTGCGATGCTGACCGGTACCGTTGCAACGCTCGCCGTAACCGTACGAAGAGTTCCGGCGGCCACGGCGGCGTTGACCATTTGTTGGGGCGTCGGAGCTTGCGAGGGAGGAACCGTGTTGGTTATGGTAACAGCTGGCACGGTTACGGCTGTCACGTTCGTCGTTCTTTTACCCGACATCCTTAATCGAGCGTTTTGATCGAGAAGAAATTCATTTGTTGCCATTAAATCGTTTACCTGAAATTAAAACGAAACAAAAATTAATTTCGTTCATTGATTCTTTGTTTTTTGTGCCGGAATTACTGAATCTGCGTGACTTTTTGACGCAGGGAGAAAGAAAGCGCGACGATTTGAGGGGTTGGGTCGTTGTAGAATTTTAGGAAAATCGATTTTTTTTAAATTAAATGGTCCCGTAGGAACTCGAAAATGATGTCCCAGAAGATTATGGCTGGGGAAAATTTCTAAGTACTCGGTTTTCGAATTTTAGTACAATTTTAGTTCGAGCAAACTTTAAATGCGCTTATCTCAAAACTGCATTTTTCAGGTTGGCCGGAAACATAATTCAGACAATTTTCAACCGATTTACTTGAAATTTTGAATGTATCTTTAAAAATACATTGTTTATAGGAGTATGTAGGATTTTTTTTTAATATTGCATTGTTCATTAGTTATTAACAATTTTCTGACGATTCGTTAGGCAAATTTTTCACTTTTAACTTTAGCAGTGCGCTATTTGGTCAAAAATCGATATATCGAAAAAATCCTACGTACTTGCATAGCTGTGGTTACATATAATAAAAAAAAATTCATTGGCTAATCATTATTCAAAAATTACGGAAGCTGTTTGTCCGGCCGTGGAACCTGGAAAAACGAAGCCATCATCGCAAAAATACCGCACAGCCGCCGCCATTTTCAAATCAATCCCTTCAAAAAAATTAGTATACACAGTCACTGATATCTTTAATAAACACCCTCCTTCGTAATCTCGATTCATCTCGTACCTTTTCCGAAAAAAATTCCCCAAAAAAACCTGCTTTTTTCAACCTCCAGATCGACCGAGCCCCTTAAAAACGTCCGAAACTTACATCTACGACGATTTTACCTGTTTCTTCAATTCTTCTATCTTCTTACGCAGCAACGAATTCTCATCTTCGAGAACAATAGCTCTGGCCTCGTTTCGGGCAATTACCGGATAGTAATAACCCGGAGTTATCGGTTGAGCCGCGTGTTGTCCGACGAGTTGAGAAGTTTCGAAGTGTAGCACGGTTTCGCCCGATAATATTCTTCTCTTGGGCTCGGGAGGACCGAGAATATCACCGGGATGCGGCGAAGCGTTGTACCCGTTGGTGGTTACAAGGGGATGCTGATCTTCCAATTGCCAGTGAAAGCTAAAGACGGAAATAACGCGCGGATCAATAATCATTCCGTAGTTAATCACTCGTACGACGAGAAAATCAACTTCCCGATGCGTTGTTCAGCGCAAAAACGTGTACAAACGTTCGTTTTAACGACGGGCGACGTTAATTAGGCTTAGGTAATCATATTTACATACGTAAACGTGCGGAATTTGTCGCCGCGTCTGTGTCGAGCTCATTATACCGAAACGGTGAATTTTGTTACGCAAGTGTGCTCGTGCTATTTGCAGGCGAGTACTTGCATCTATGGATTTTTGCACTTTGCCGCAATAACGCGCGGTTGAAAAAAGAAAAAACAAGCACGGGGGAATAAAGATAGCGTAAGGTCAACACTTTGATAAGGTGGTCGTTGCGAAGCATCGTTCAATCGCGAAGGATTTATTGTAAGGTGCGGAATGGTTGGTTAAGATCCTTGGTAAAAATAATACGCCTTCGTTTGAACATCGATATCGGGGTAGGGGGGTTTTTTTTTTAATGGAGAATTGCGGTTGTGAGGACGAAAGAAAGATGCGAGTTGAAACTTGCAAGTTGGTTGATCATATTTGAGATGAAATGGAATCAAAGTCCTCTCTGAGGAATTGTATGGCACTATTTTTATCGATTCTGGCTTACTTGCAAAGGATTTCGTAGGTTATTTCAAATATAAGGAAGCAACTTGCAAGTTTGCGAGTTCTGAAGCTTTTTCCCCATTTAAAACGTTTTAGAGCACTTCTAAAAATATCGACATCAAAAACCCGATAAAAAAAATGTAAACCGTTGCAAATCTTCTCCCGAATGAAAGCAAAATCCACGAAAAAAGATCATACATCAAAGCCACGCGATCGAGTCCCGAACATTATTTATTTACAACGTGATTGAACGATCAAACGTGAATAATCGTAATAACCCAACAAAGAAAATGACCAAGTCTCCGCCGTCTCCGTTAGTCAGCGAATATATGTGGAATTGTTCGGTGCCCGAACGGTCAGACGAATAATTGACGAGTGAGTAATAAAACGAGCCTTGAACGAAACAACGAAATATATACTCACTTCCTCTCCTCCTCGTATCTGTGATTCTCACAATTATTCGCCCCGTTCGCGTTGTTCTGCGGCCTCGGCGGTGCGATTAACGTCGTCGTTGGAATAATTTTTTCCGGTTCTTCCTTCTTGAAATGACGAAATTTGCAATTGATCCTCTGACAACTGCCCTTCACGAAATCCTTGCAAATAGGATATTCGAGCTTTTCGGTTTTATTTTTCAAACCAGCAACAACCGTTGCCGGAAGCTCGCCCGTTGATCTGAAATGTTTTTCCGCGCTTTCCGTGCAATGAATGAATTTACAACCCGGCCAATTGCACATGCCGTTTTGATAATCGTGACAAAACGTGTATTCCTCGACGACATCGTCGTTCGAACGTTCGTGAATGTATTTGCATCTATTGCCACGGTGACAAACGTTTCGAAGAAAATCTCGACAAATTTTTTTCAACGAACCATCGACGACGGAATTTTTTTTCGAACCCCCACCGGCCATTTTTGAACCACGGATACTCGGCAATACCTCCGATTTTCTCTTCATCTATGCATCTCCTTGGGTTCGAGCGCTGCTGCGGAAAAAACTCGCTCGTTGCGCTTTGGCCGGGAAAAAAATTTGGGTGGATCTGCAATAGAAAATAGGAGAAAAAGTTGGATTTGGAAAATCCGGGAATTTTTTTTGTTGTATGAGGTATTCTGTCGGGATTTGAGCGTTTTTGGAACTTGATTGTTTTTTTTTCTAGGTTAACATTTTTTGGTGTTGTTGTATTCAACGTGAAAAGCTCTTTATGATTTTTGCAGAGTTTTTTTGCAATCCGTTTTCGAGATGTGATTTTTTTTCCCGAAAATTCAGTTTTTTTTTTTTTTTTTTTTTAACGATCATAACTTTATGAAAAATTGACTTAGCGGGATGGTTTTTATTTCGAAATTGTGTTTTTTACTATACTTTCTGGAAAAAATATACGAGAGAATTTTTGATACACGTTTTACATGTTATTTTATGATTTATGTGAAAAATTTGTCGATTTGAAGATAATGGCCATTTTTTATTTTATTCGAAAAATTTCCAGGAAAAATTCAACCAATTAAAAAAATTTTGGCACAGGTCCCATCATAGCATTATTTTTTTTTTCTATACTTTTCGTCATTTTCTATTTTTGTTATTCTTCATCAATTTCGATTTTTCTTGCAATAAGCTCAAAAAATTCTAGTTGATTCCAAACGATTCCCAGTCAATCTTAATTATCATACATTCAGTGATTATCTAGAACATTTTGAACAAAAACATCGACAATTTTTTCACATAAATTGGAAAATTACCATCTCGCAATTTTTTATGAAGTTATGAGCTTTGAAAAAAATTCTATAAATTATTGAAAAAATCATGTGCCTAAAGCGAATTGCCACAAAACCGTGCAAAAATCATGAAGGGCTCTCTTCGTTCCGTAAAATAAAATTAAAAATTGTCAACTGCATCGAAACAAAAGCAAGTTCCAAAAAATTGTCAAAACCCCGTGAAATACCTCAAATATAAATATGTCAAAAGAATTGTTCTTCCATTTCTACGACATCGAAAAACAAAGCTCCGTCGTGGTCAAACTTCGATGTTAATCCATTGGGTCGTATAATCCGATAAAGTGCCTCATTTGCACGGGAAACAAATGTGCATCATCATTTATGCCCATGTCGCTATTGCGATGCGAGCAGCGTGGTAGAACGACGACTTGACGAGATGTGATGAGAATCGTCGAATCAGTGTCTCGTTAAATGGCGCAATGCCAATGACACGCGTCATGCACAAGCACATCCGACATCAGAAACCAAAACAATCCTCCAATCGTAATCCATTTCTCTCCCCCAAACATCGTCGAAACAGGTCAAAACTCACCAATTAATAAATTTTAATTAAGTTAATTTTATTTCCTTTTTTTTTTTTCTTCTTTTAATCATGACTGTTACACGGGTAGTAAGATTATATTAACAATATTATTTACAAGCTTTTTGTTGGCTACAATTAATATATTGCTTCGATCTTCCAAGAAGTCAGCCCCCGAATTTACAGCTAGCTGGATATTATCTTTTTGGAAAATTGAACTGTTCGTATTCCATGCGCGTGTATTGATTTAATTTTTATTAATCTTTCATTGGATTCACAAACAATTCGTTATTAAATTTTTATGTTCTCCGTCGAATCGGTTCCCCGACGATATTCACCAATTTTTCTTTCGCACAAAATCGATCAAACGATCGATCACGAGCAATGGCACTCCACCGAACCGAGTGAATCGTTAAGAAAATACAATAAATTTTTAATTCGTATTTCGTATAAAAAGAATCGATAGAAAAACCGTACGGAAACGTTGTTCTAGGCCGTTTCGTTATACGCGAATGGCCGTGTATGTATTTTTGTGTGTATTTTTTTTTTTCATCTTTTCTTTACTCTTCATCTCGCTCTTCTTCGATTAATCGTTACTTTAGAATTTTCGTTTTAATATAATTCAAACAATAAAGAACGAAAATGACTCTTCTCACGTGCGACGGCTCTAGTGATAATCCGTAACGTGTTGGAAGAACATCCAGCCTCCCGTAATATCGTTTACATCGCCGACTCCAAACGATCCTTCTTAATCAACTATTTAAATAGCGTTTTTCATCTCAAAGATAAATACGAATTTATTGAAAAATTGTGATAACTGCGAGTAAAAAATGATAAACAAAAAAAAAAAAAATTGTCGCTCATCCCTTCGCGATTTCGCGTTTTAGAAAAGTCAACTGTCCACGATTGATC
This sequence comes from Sussaba pulchella, assembly GCA_963971145.1. NCBI lineage: Eukaryota > Metazoa > Arthropoda > Insecta > Hymenoptera > Ichneumonidae > Sussaba > Sussaba pulchella. The sequence continues at coordinate 2,310,624 of OZ020166.1, forward strand.
GTATTTTTAATTAACGTTTCTCAATCGTTCTCACTTCCTTTCTTCGTTTCTTATTATTATTATTTTTTTTTTCGTTCTTTACAGGTTTTATTTTTTAAATAACGACCGATATTTTTCGAATTTCGGAATATACGATTGCCGTCTTCGACACATTATCATACTTTATCAACTATATTATAAATAATCATACAACGAAGAGATACGTAAGATGTGCATCGCTTAGTTTGTTTGTTTTTTCTTGTTTTTTTTTTTTTTTTTTTTTTTTTGTGATAAGGAAGAATTACGTCGTATGTCCGAAGAAGATATGATATCGAAATTGGCAGCGTATTGAACATTTTACGTGGTATTGTCTATGCTCGGTTCAATCGAAAAATCCAACGAAACTCGAAATCCCATCTTCGATTTCATCGATCATCGATCAAACTCGCATAATAATTAATTCACAAAAGTTCCTTCGATTCTTCTTTCTTTCATCAATTTGTTGCGCTCGCACTCGTGACAGCAACTTTGTGCCCCCCCGTTTTTTTTTTTTTTTCAAACTCCCGAGGGACGCATCAAAACCCGACGTTGATTAATCTCGACGCTTATTAACGATAAAATGGAAATATACATACATTTTATATACATACAATATACATCGCTCGATACAGCCTTCTCATCGAGAGACGATGATCAAACGAAAGAAAAAAAAAAGAAAAATCGTAAACCACCGAATTCTTTGAGAATTCGGAACATTCCCACGATCAAGATTATGTACAAAATTGTTGAAACAATTAGAACATTTTTTCGAGCAAAAACCAAATTAGAGCAATCGCTATGGGAGCGACGTATTGTATCGGTACGCTGTAAGAAGCGTTCAAAAGATCACCGCATTGTGCTTTCAACGTCTTGTATTGTTTCGTTAGTTGTGTTTTTTCGACGTTTAAAGAATTGTACTTTTCTTTGAGAATAACGAGTTCCTCGTTGACCTCTTGAACCCTTTGATCCTCATTTTTCGCCCGATAATAAAGTTCTTTGAGTTTGTTAACGATATTTTCGCTCGATTCTTGAACTAACCAATCTCTGAGCTCGTCCAATTCGCGTTTGACCACCTGTTGGGCTTCGAGATCGTCCTCACCCGTGAGCGAATCGAGCGAATTGATCAAAGTTCGCAATATATATTCACGCGTGTGAGAATTCGTTTGATTGAGAGAATTTGACAATGGTTTCAAAGTTTTTACGTAATCGCCTTCGAGATGTTCGTCCTCGAATTCTTCGTCCAATTCGAGATTTTCGTTTTTATCGATGTCCGCGTTTTTGTCGTCGTGTTCCGGGATCGAAGACGAAGCCAATGATTCGTTCGGTGATTCGATGGAATCCGACGAATCGTCGTCGTTCGTGGCGTTTGTTACATCGGCAAATTCAACTTCCGGTCTGTAAGAATGATCGTAATGGACCTCTTCGAGATCTTTTCCGTTCGTTCCACTTGCAAATCTAACTTCACGAGCTGGCAAACTTTCGATTTTCGCGTCAACAACTTCTTTTCCCACGTCTTCGTTTTCTTCTTCATCTTCCATTTTATCTTTTTCCTTTTCATCAACTGGTTTCATCTCGATAACGGATTTTTCACCAGTCTCGTCGGCCGACACGCTCCACGTGTCGTCGCTTCCGATGCTGCAAGTGTCGTCCGTTGTTTCGGAATTCGCGTCGCAATCAACGCTATCGTCGAGATTCGTTCCTCCATTGACGAGTGTACGTCTGGAATGTGATTTGTGACTTCTTTGTTGTTGTCGACGTTTCAAATCCGTCCACATTTCCGATTCAATCACGTATTCGGTCGAATCTTCGCGTTTGTTCGGCGAATCGTCAAGCTCGTTTTTGTCAAAAGCTCGATCGTCCGAATTTATGTTTGTTATTTGATTCGAATCGACTTCGGATGATTTTATTTGATTCTGATCGTTCTCGGTGTTGACGAGATTCGTATCGGTTACTTCGCTGTCACGTTGATCGGCGACCATGGCGTCGAGTTTGTTGAGAATGCAATTGATGGCTTCGATTGGATTTACACCGTCCGTCGTTGCGACGTCGGCGTTGGATATTAATTTTGGATTCGTTTCGACCAATGTTTGCATGTATTTTATGATAGCCGTTATGTGTTTCGGCGTGTTAGGGTGATCTTCGATCAAACAATTGGCCAATCTGTCTTGAAAAAAAAGCTTCGACTCCGCTTGATTCTCAATTTTCTTCAAAAGCTCCTGTTTCTCCTCCATCGCCCATTTTACTATCTCTTCCTTTTCCACGAGTTTGTTCTCCATGCATTGCAAACTTCTCTGCGCCTCCGTGTATTTCGCCGCAAGTTCTTGCAATTCTATTTGCGCGTGTTTCGACACGTCGTGAAGACTCTGACACTCCTCTTCGGTCTCGTTGAGCCGACTTTCCAATTGCAGAAGTTGTTGCGTCACTTCCAGCTTCTCCTGATGTATCTTTCGCAGCGTCTCCTTGGCCGCCACTTGGTACTGCGACTTTTCCTCCTCCAGCCTCACCAATTCGTTTCTTATCTTGTCCTCCGTCAGATTTTTCGAGCACGCGACTAATTGGCTCTCCACGGTATTGACGCGCGACAACAAACGATCTTCGTCTATCAAAGCTTTCCACGACAGATCCGTCGCTTTTCGAGTATTGTCGACGAGGCTCTGAAGATGCGCCAGCTTGCCGTGCAGAGCTTCCTCCCTTCTGCTCGCCTCTTGGACGTACCGATTGAGCTTGTACAGATCTTCCAGCGACACGTCGCCCGCCGGACCGGCCACCGACATGGTGCGACTCGCCTTCGCTTCTTTCCCATCCGGCAGATACAACTTCAAAGTGGCTACGATACAACCGTGCGTCACTTTTTTCGTGCTCTCCATGACGTCCACGCCAAACTGCACAATGTCGCCGGAACATACTTCTCGCGGTTGAGATTCCAATCCGGTGGCGCTCAGTCTCTGATTGTTCACAAAAGTGCCGTTGCTGCTTCTCGTATCCTGCAGATAAAACTTGCCTCCGCTGTACCACAGCAGAGCGTGATTTCTCGACAATACTTTGCAGTCAAAAATGGCGTTGTTTGTAGCCGCTCGAGCTCTGGCCACCGAACGTCCTATCTTGACGGGTTGTTCAAGATTCAACGTACGCTCTTGAAACGAATGAGAATTGTCTCGACAAATGAGAATTCCCTTGGCCGTCATCTTGGCGTCGTTGTCCGAAGTAGAGTTCAGATTGTTCGAATTGTTCTGGTTCTGATTGAAACCAGCATTATGTACCCAACAGCCGCTTGCAACGACCATAGCATCGGTTGCTTCGGGACTGAAGGATATTTGAAGAATACTCTCTATTTCGTTTTCTCCGCTTGTTTCACCAGCTTCGATATAAAAAAAAACCCCCGTCGATTAATCACGACCACGATTATTCAGCAAACACGACGATAAATTTTTTCGTCCAACCAACCGCTGTCAAAATTACCGGATGCACGAGTTTACGAGTACTCTTCGTGTGCGATTGACGAAACAACGGCTACGAGTGGAAAAGAAAGAAGAAAAAAACAAACTAATTGGTCACAATCACGAGAATCTAACGACTTTCTCGGCGGTGGTGCAAGTCGCAACGTGAAGAATGCGCATCTTCGGCAGGGCGTAGGGCGCTGGATTTGGCATGTTTGTTATAAAAAAAAAAAAAAAAAACAATCTATAACGTTTTCAAACTTTCACACCGATCGAAACGTTAATCAACGTATCATCGTTGAACAAAATTAAACCGTAGATGCGTGAGAACATGCGAAGCTATCGTAAAAATTCCAAGAATCTCTTCCGTCGCCCGTCTCTTGGCAGCCCGTCCTTCTCTTCCGTCTCTGTCACTCGCACGCGCCTTATCGAGCCTCGGCTCAAGCCACGAAGATATCTCCTCTTCCTTCCTCGTTGATTGGCAAAGCTGGCTGGCTGCTGCTGCTGCTGTTCCGCAAAGCCGGCCCACCCGGTATAATATCTCCACTTCCACGGTCAAACTGTACACAACGACGAATCCATCGAATATCCGACGAATTTATTTCGCAATGCGGACGTTATTAAACGTTCCTGGACGTGAAAACGAGCAGCGCGACAAACGGCTCGGTCACACGACGTAAACCGAACCAGCAGTCTTCTCTCGCCACGGGGCGGAAAACACCAGAGACGTTCGTTATTTCCGCGTTCGAACGTTAACGACAGAACCCGGACGGGTGAAACACCGCCCCGTAACCGCACAAGAGATTATGGCACTCCCGTTTACGCGAGGCCAAATATTCCCGCAATTACGAACGATGAAAATTCGTCGTTCGAGTTTTCTTATTTCTCGCACGAGCCGATCTGCCACGAGCGATTTGATATAACGTTGTGGATACAAGCAGAACGAGAGGGAGGGAGATAACGAGAGACAGTTATATGTTATATCTGTATTTATACGTGTATATGGGCGAATTCACACACACGCAGGAAACCACGGTCGTGGAAATAGCACCTATCACCGTGGTTCCGCGTTCCAATCGGTCCAACGTTTCATTTCGAAAACAACAACTTCGTTTGCGAAACGTTCCGCGTTCCGCGCGTTTCTTCGTCTATCGACCGCCGCTACGACGGCACTCGCGCGACTGCCTTTCTTCTCCCCCCCCCCCCCCCCCCTTCGACAAACTTGCGCACAAGTCGAGCACAGTTTCTCGTATCTTTTGCGCTCTTCTCAAATGCACATCTGTCTTTTGATAACGCAGCGAATTTTAAAGAATAAATGGCAAAGAGCGCAAGACTACGCTCAAGGCAACGAAACTTTTCGAAGTTTTTACCGTCGCGTATTATACTTTGCGCGATTTATGAAAATTTGTCCAGTCTGGCATTTGTTTTTATATTGACAGCGTAACGAGTTTTTTTTTTTACAGCATTCTCTCTTGATAATTCGAGTTTGAACGAGCGATGATTTATAATTTACTGGTCGCGACTTCGAACGCTGAAAGAGATCGCGCAATCTCTCTCAAGACCCACGCAAATTCCCTTCGAGACGGGAAAAGAGAAGGAGAAGAAATGACCAATTGATTGTAATGATATGCCGCGCGCGAGATGACCGCGATCTTTGAAATATCGAATGACCGAGGCCGAGGCTCGCCGATGATATTACAAATGATATAAGAGAACGTTTGCGGTTCCAAAAGAGCTGATGTTGCGTATTATAAAAATATCTTCAGACAGCCAAACGCGGACGTCTCACGTATTGACAGCGATATTTTTGTTAGGGCGACAGATTTTTCATTTGTTTTGTATTGTTTTCTTTTTTTGGAGCCTTTCGGTCAATTATGATTGCGATTTTATGATGACGAGAATAGAAGCATTTGTGTACACAATCTTGAGTTGGATGCCTATTTTTGGAATGACCTGCGAAGATAGATTTACGATTCAAGGAGATCCTAACTCGTAATTATACCGTCTGAATAATTTCATTCAGGCTTATATTCAGGCTATATATTGCGAATCAGTATTTTAAAAACAATAATAAATTATTTATCCAAACTCGTTTCCTTCGAATGCAAAACATTGGCGCGTCGTTTTTCCAATTCCGCCTTAATGCAGAGTTTTAAGTCGTGGCCGTTTATCGTTTGACGATATACAAAAGAGTTGACGCGACGTAAAAAAAAAAAAAAAAAAATTAACCAACCGCTCTTTGAATCAATATTGCTGACAAGCTCGTGTCGGATTCGCACGATTTTTCAGAAAGCTTCGATAGCCTCCCCTCCCGCAATTATAATGACTAAGTACGCGCGGGTCGATGTTTTCTGCCGGGGTTTTACTCGCAATAAGACGAGAACATAACCTATAATTGTTTACGATTGAAGATTTGGACTTAGACGACGCGATTGGAATTTATTTCATTCTATGAGATAAAAATTTATTTTAATTGGCTCGTTTTTGGTGGATTTGGAATTCCTCGGCGATTTATTTTGACGTAAAAAGGTTTGCGTCTTACGGGTTATTATGAATGTCAACAACTGTCATTTGGTCAATAACTGTAACATTTTGGATGTTGACGGTCGTATTTACATAACGAATGAAAATTTTGAGCAAGTTAAGAAAGATAAATTCACTGACTTTTGAAAATTGTAATGAAATTTAGTTTTGTAGGTTTGCTCTCGACGAGTCAAGATGTCGGACGACGACGATTATATGTCGGACAAGTTTCTTCAAGGAAGCGAGAAATGCGCGGCTCCGAGTCTCATATACCGTCAGTCGGACAAACGAGAACTCGAGCGGTTGAAGAAAAAAGTGGAAATGGAGGAAAAGAACAAGGATAGAAATAAACCCGTTCGCGTCATCGAACAGGAAAAACGAGAGGAAGGATTGTCCGTGGCCATTTCTTCCGGCAACAAAGGTTCTAAATATTTTACATAATCTAAATGTTTAATAATAAATAGCGATAAATAGCATCAGCTGTTAAAATCGCTATCTAAATTGCATTTTCTTTTTTTGCTAAAGTTATTAATATTATTTCTTTATCCGTCAGAACCTTCTAACATCTTTTGTCAATATTCCATAAGAACCATAAAATTTTATTTTTTATATTCCATAAAAACATGAATATTATGTAAAATTTGAAAAAGAAAAATGCGTATAGCAATCGGAGCTACTTCAATGACAAAATATCCGAACGATTTAAAGTTTTGCCAACAAATTTGTGTCGTTTCTTTCGCAGGCTTCGAGATGTTAATGAAGATGGGTTACAAGCCGGGCCAAGGAATCGGTAAGACAGAATCAGGAATAGCCGAACCCATAGGAGTCGACGTAAAAGCGAACAGAATGGGACTTGGAAAGACGATACACAAAAAATCAACAAAGAAAACTAATCCCATTGCAAAATTGGAAAGTCTGAAGACGGATGATTTTCGCGTGCGTGTGGCTCAAAGAAAAATGGATCAATTGTCCGAAGTTGATCTCATTAAAAGCCAAAGAGTGTGCGAGCAATTGGACGCAAACAACAAAATAACGGAACCCCGAGAATTGTGGTACTGGCCTGTGGTTAAAAAGGAAAAGGAAAAAAATAGCGACAGCGAAAGTGACGAAGAGGAAGAAGAAGAAATTGATCCGGAAATTGAGACGCTCACGACAACGGAAAAATTGGAAATTTTAACGAAATATTTGCGACAAAAATATTTTTATTGCACTTGGTGCGGTGCAACGTACGACGACGACGATGATTTAAGGGATAATTGTCCAGGCAGTACGAGAAGCGATCACTGAAACAATTATTTAATCAAAACATGTACAATTTATTTCTTAATCCGCGTCACCCTAAATTTTGCCGTAACGGCGAATAAATCAAATTGATAAAAATATTTAATCGAATCTCTTGTGAGATAATAAAATTCTTAAAAGCTCTCATCGAATTTTCTACGTTGTTGATGAGTAACAAGAAACGAAAAAAAAAGCATTAAACAACTAATGCAGAATGTTAGAAAAAAAAGAGACGGAGAATTTGGAGGTAAGAATTGTGAAAATCGACAAAAAAGGAGAAAAAGAAATTGCTACGAAAATCGACAAATTCACAACCACGAAGAAATTGAAAACTTTAACGAAATATTTGCGAGAGAAATATTTTTACTACACGTTTTGCGGTCAATTAATTATTACCCAATCTAATTATTCAACCACAAAAATGTACAATTAACTTCCCGATTTTACAGGCAAGTTATTGTAATGTTATTTCTCCGTTAATTTATTAATCCACGTCCCGAAAATGTCAGCCTCAACATCACGAATAAATCAAATTCACAAAAACATTCAACCGAATCTCTTGTAAGATAATGGAATTCTTAAAAGCTCTCATCAATTTTTCCATCCAGTCGATTAATTCGACACAAAAAAAGCATTAGGCAACTAATGCATAATGTCAGAAAAAAAACCCAGAGACGATCAGTGGCGATAGTGCCGTCTCGAAAACCGATCGACCAAAGCCATGGGAGATTGAACCGAGAAACCAGGAAGACTATTAAGACCTAGCAGGGGCCGAAAACCCCCGACGTCTTGGATAATCGACAAAAGGGTCAGCTATAAAAGCGGATGTCGCAAACTTTTCCCTTTCATTCCCATCGCCAGCTTCGCCAACGGTTTTTTTTCTCGGTGAAAAAAACCCAGGATTCAATATTTTTCATTTCGCTACGCAGCTTCGCTGGAAAAATTGTTTCGCAATGTCAAAATCCGTCGCACGATTTTTTTTGCCGATTGCTTTTTTGGTCATCGTCGCGAGGGCTCAACGATTGGGGGACGAAAATTGCGAAACTCTCATGTCGGAAATTCATATTACGAAGGGTAAAAATTTTATGGGAAAAATAAATTTGAGAAAAAAAATATTTAAAAGAAAAAAATTATTTCAAGTAAAAAAAAATATTTAAAATTAAAAAAAAATTTAAAAGAAAAAAATTATTTAAAAGATAAAAATTATTTAAAAGATAAAAATTATTTAAAAGAAAAAAATTATTTAAAAGATAAAAATTATTTGAAAGAAAAAAATTATTTAAAATAAAAAAATTATTTAAAATAAAAAAAATATTTAAAAGAAAAAAAATATTTAAAACAAAAAAAAGTTGATTATACCGCGAATATAAAAATTGCAGATGAGTACGACGACGGTGGACGTTTAACGAGGACTTGCAGCGGTGATTTGGCAGTCACCAAGTGCGAGGGATTTTGTAATTCGCAGGTTCAACCTAGCGTAATGACGGCTACGGGATTTTTAAAGGTTGTTTCGCCATCAACGTTCTGAACGAAATTCGGCTAAAAATTTTCGTTAATTATAATACGCTTATTTTTGTTAATTTTTTTTTTTTTCAGGAATGCTACTGCTGCCGAGAGAGTTATCTGAAGGAACGCGTGGTGAAATTGAGTCACTGTTACGACGCCGATGGAATCAAACTCGTGAGCGAAGAATTTTCGACGATGGAAATAAAATTGCGAGAACCGGCCGAATGCAATTGCTACAAATGTGGAGATTTTTCGAGATAGAACGACGAATAAAAAAATGCCAAAACCTTTGTCAAAAACTCGTGAATATTGCCGGAAATTATCGATGAATGTAAAACCGTTTGTTCAACGAAATGCAATTATTGGGGAAACGTTATTGCGTGTATCCGATATGTTGTTGAATAAAAGTTGAATATAAAATATCCGTCTGCGTTTACTGAACCCACCTAACCTTCGACATTAATTATACAGATACAGATAAGAGATATTGCTGAGAATCGTCTAAACGTAAATTGGCGGAGATCTGGCGGTTTTATACGCCACCAGATTTTAATTAGATTAATCAAATTAAATCGAATTAAATTAATTGAAGAAATTGAATTCATTAGAGAGCGTCTGAAGGGATTCAAATTAAAAATAAAGCAAGAGCTAATGCAGGACAATAAAGGGAATAAAGACCCATATGCCGCATTACCTCGAAAGTAATTAAACGCTGAACACAATCAATAGCAAAAATTTGATCTTTGTAGCCAATTTGAATTTTTTAAATTAGATCTCTGATTATTTCAATCACATCAGTAATTTTCCAACTGCAAATAGCGTAAGAAAAGTCTGATAAATAATAACGATATAGTTAATTAAATAACGATTATAATTATCTACTACTCGGTTAAAATTTCGAAGTCAATTCAGGAAGCGATATTTCGTAAAAAAGGAAAAGCTTAATGCCTCGAGAGAAAAAAAAAGTTTAGTAACGTCACTCTAGATCCCACCTAACGCCTGTACACCGATAAAGCATTAAATAAAGCATGTAGAGGCTGTTGCACCATGGGGTGTCCCAAAGTGAGTGGTTGTCGGAGTGGTCGAAGTGATTCTCATTTTTGTGGGGCTAAGCCCGACAATAAATCTCTGAGCAAACGCAAGCCATAATGGACGATTAAATTTTCTTACACCGAACTGAGAACCCTTTTCTGCAAATACGCCTTAAGACACCGAGACGGAGTTTTCTCTTTCACAAGATATATGCAGTTACTTATTATGGTTCTCGTAGTTTAGTTCTGTCTTGTGATAACGATGGAACAAAAATTATGAGACATAAATGTTTAGCCATGAATTCTTGTTCGAGAATATTCAATAAAACATATATATTTTTCAGATTGCTATCAGAGCTGTGATATTTGTTAAACAAAAGTTCAGAAAATGTTTACCTTGCTTATTCTGTTTTTAATTTGTACCAAGCTTTTTTCCCATAGACGGAGATGGAAATTATGCATAAATCGGCGAGCAAAAAAAATTCTCAAGCGCTTAGAGCTAAGCGTCCGAGCTTTTCACCCTCGTCCTTTCCCCCCAGAAATATTCCTGCTTTAGTTCAATCAGCAGGGGTTCGCAAGAGGGTGGCCGGGTCTATATAAAGAGCCTGCGACACGCCAGAAAGCAACACAAAGTGCCAGCCTGTCAAGCAACGCACAATGCGTCGATCTTGTCGCCTTTTTATCGCGGAATTAGGTAAATAAATTGAAATCCATCGCGCTTCGAGTCCCGGACAGGCCAAAAGCATCGCCGTACCAACTCCGAACGGATCATTCGCCGACGGCTCGAAGAAAAAATGTCAAACGCTTACCGTTCGGCTATAGTCGGAGTGTTGCTCCGATGTTGCTTCTACCCCAACGTCGCCGCTATGGTGGGAGTGGACGAGTGTCAGGTTACTCCGGTTCTGCACGTTCTTCAATATCCAGGATGCGTGCCCAAGACGATACCGAGTTTCGCCTGCACAGGTCGTTGCAGCAGTTACTTACAAGTAAATCGAAGCAAACATTTTTCTCCAAAAATCATGAATCAATAAATGAATAAACAAACAACGTACGATTAATATCGTCGATGAATTTTGGTTAACGAGAAACCGTTCGAAGGTTATTCGTGATTGAAAATTCATCGAATGCACGATCAGCGGCGTTACAGTGACAGAAGCGAATTCGATAAGACGTTTCGAAACGATAATACGTATTTACCTGTTACACAAGGTTTCAGGATCGAAAATTTGGCAAATGGAGCGAAGCTGCATGTGTTGTCAGGAAAGCGGCGAACGTGAAGCCAGCGTGTCGTTGTTCTGTCCAAAAGCCAAACCGGGGGAGCGGAAATTCCGAAAGGTTCGTTCATAAAATTCGTCTCTAACACGGTCTTGTAACACTGGCGATATTTTGACAAATGTTTTGTTCACTCGCTCACGGCATCGATAATAACACGCGAACGTTTGTGACACCGCGAGCTTCTCACTGCTGCCATGTTGTTTTCGTTCGGCGCTGATGGTGGGGGGTGCCGGCGGGGAGAGGGGAGCGCTAACGCGGGCGACCGGTGATTTTTACCCGGGAAATTAAAAACGCGCGGTTTCTTATTGCGTGACAATTTTGTCTTAATTTTCTCGAATGAATTCAAGTATTGACGCAGAATATCATAAACGAATTGAATTTAGAGAGCAACCGATATTTGGCACCTCGTTATTATCATTTTGTTTCGAATCAATTGAAGTATCGACGCACAATATCATACGAGAATAGAATTTTAAGAGCAATCGATTTTTGCCACTAATCATTATTATTATTTGTTACCAATACCAATAATAATATAATAATATAATAATAATAATAATGATATAATAATAATAATAATAATGATAATAATAATAATAATAATAATAATAATAATAATAATATAATAATAATAATAATATAATAATAATAATAATAATGATAATAATAATAATAATAATAATAATAATAATAATAATAATAATAATAATAATAATAATAATAATAATAATAATAATAATAATAATAATAATAGTAATATAATAATAATTATTATTATTATATTAATATTGTCATTACTGTTATAACTATTATTTTTTATAATATAATATTTATAATAATAATAATAATAGTAATATAATAATAATAATTATTACTATTATATTAATATTGTCATTACTATTATAACTATTATTTTTTTTCTCGTCGAATCAATTGAAGTATCGACGTAGAATCCATACGCGAATAGAATTTAAAGGGCAATAGATTTTTGGCACCTCGTACTCATCATTATCATTATTCACTGGTAATTGATTAATTGTCGAGAGGCTATTCACTCGTGTAATCTGGTGTACATGAGAGAAGTAATGTTCAGTAATCATTTCGTGCTCTATGTGTAATCTTTGTATTCCTCCTATCCTGCAATTATCGATAATTTCAAAAAAAAATCCATGTGATCATATTCAACCGTGAAAGATTACAAAAAAGTTCGTCAACTCTTCATATGGTTCCCATGTATTCATTTGGGGATCCTCATGTATTCCCGGTTTCATGTGTCCTCTTGTAATCTCATATGAACTTTACTTTAGGGCTAAATCCAACTGCACTTTGTAATCTTCCAAAAAATCTATGTATTTCCATGGACATCTAATTTTTGAAAAAAATGTGTGTAATCTATGACAGATTACGTGCTATCTTTCCCATTTTATTGTACTCGATCAAGGACTAAAAGCAATCTACAAAAAAAACGTAATCTTCTGTAAACTTTAGGCCAATATAATCTGCTGTACCTAATTTTTTCAGAGTAAATACCCTTTCGTCGATTGTCGAGTAATAAAATTATTGTTCAGGTCATTACGAAAGCACCGCTGGAATGCATGTGTCGACCTTGCACCTCGGTCGAGGAATACTCGATAATACCTCAGGAAATAGCTGGATTCGCCGAAGAAGGTCCCCTGACAACGTCCGCCCACTTCAGAAGATCGTCGGGACTTCAATAACCAACGAATTCCACGATTCAACGAAAAAATCCAACGCTCTGATTAATTAAACAATGAGATAATCGACGAGGCGCGAAAAAAAAATTTGATTACCAAATGGCCTGAGAAATAAAAAAACTTATAAGTCGATCGTGTGAATATTTTTTCCCTTATTTCCCAACGAAAACCAGAAAACCAGACTCGATTCAAGTTATTAAAAATATCATTCCGATAGATCCAGAAAAACAGTTTTGTTATTTAATAAATTTATCGATAGTATCTTCTAATTTCTTATCAACAAAATTTGAAATTTTTCTAATCACGCCTCCACCGACAATCTTTCGTCCCTCCCAAACGTGAAAATTAAGGGCAAGGTTGCGATAAATGAAGCCTCTGAACTTCCCACCATTTTCTTGTTTTTGTTTTTTTTTTTTATTATTTTTTTCATTATAGATATGATTTATTATAGAAGTGTATGTGTGTATGTGTTTCGTGTTACTTTTTTTTTTTTTTAGCTCTTAACGTTACCTTCATTTATATTTTATATATTTATACCACCGATATACATATACACATGGGGGTTGCAATTAATTCATGTGTATATGCTTTGCCCGTAATCGACAGAGCTGCGAAAACGAAGCGGCATCCGTGATTTTACACACTCGTTTTACGAAAAAAAAAAAAAAAACCGCGAGCGCTTGCGACAAAAAAATTCTCGAGGCTTCGCAACATTCTCACTTTCTTCAACCCCTTCGTTATCATCGTGTTTGTGTCATCATTCCCTTGGTTTAATCCCTTCGTTACACCGCTATTCAATATGTACAGTAATAACCTTTTGTTTTTTGTTTTTTTTTACTCGTTATCTCCTTTATCCACAAGTTATCTTTTTTGTTTTTTTGCGTTTTTTTTTCTTCATACTTTTAACAATGTCTTTACCCATGTATAAATAATTCTAATTATATAATTATCTATCGCATTTTGAGGGGTTTTTGGGGGGGAGTGTGGGAGGTATTAAATTACGCGTTGGCGCATTTCACGTATTCGTCGAAGAACAGACGTGGATGTGTCGAAAGCGGGGCGATCGTCATTCCCCCGTTCGTAGACACAAATTTTTGTCCGTTTTGTTGAGTCTTTTTCTTGTAGTTTTCATCGAACCAGCGAAATATACATCGCTTCTTCGTTATCTCGATGCTGCACCAGAGATTATCATTTATCATTAAATCATTTATCATTATTATTCTTGTTTGTTTTTTTTTTTTATCGTCACAAGAAAAATTCAGGGTGGCGTTAAGCACGCCTGTGTTATTATCACCGTGGTTCTCTCCGTGTTATTGTAAAATATTCACGCGATTGATTTTGGCGGGAGAAAGGCGCGGCGAAACAGTGAAGAAAAATCGAAAAAAAAAAAAAAAAAAAAAAAATTGTATGAGCAATTTGCTTAAGACGTTAACGAGAAAAATTAAAATAAAAAATTTGTATTACATCGGAGTGGCAGAAGAGCTTTCGATTCTATCGCGCGAATAAATTTTTTCGTCGCTGATAAAAACGGGCGAATTAGCAATTTGCGATTACGAAAAATTCTAGCTAGCCAGCCGGATTTCTTATTATTTTTTTTTTTATCGTTTTTATGTTACACAACCTCGTTGAATTTCTCATTCATGCGTGCTCCGATGACTTTGCGAATTAAGAAATTCGAGTCGGTTTACGTGAGCTGTAATATATATAAGTATGTGTGTTTTTTGTTTTTTTTTTTTTTTTTGGTTGCTGAAGTTGTTTTCTAATCTTGTCTTTGTGGATTATTTTTTTTTTTTTTTGTTCTTTTTATACAAATCGTTTAATTACGTTTAACGGGGCGACGATGCACCGATCAATGACTCATTGCCTTAATCGCGATTGTCGCTGCGGCGCATCTTATTTACATGTGAAATTAGCCACAGGCGTTTCTCTCGTTAATGCCTGATAATCGTCGATAAGAGAGAAGAATTCGTGGTTGCGACGATGCGACGAAAAATTGCGTTTTTTTTTCGCGACGTTTACGTACGAAATTGAGATAATTCATCGTTTGTGAAGAGAAAAAAAAAAAGATTATCATCATTCAACGATGAGAATTTCTTCTCTCTCGCACGTTTCAGGGCTACGGATTTCGTTCGAGTTGCAACCGAGGTTTTTATCTTTACAATTTATACGAAGAAAAAAAAAAAAAAAAAAAAAAAATTGCGGATTTACGCACAAAAATAAACGATAAAAATTGTATTTACCTATACAAGATATTATTGATGAGAGAACGATCGAAAAGGAAGCAGCTGGCTGAGAATCGTTTGGGCACAGTTAGAGCACCCAATGTTATTTTTTTCTGAATTTTATTCTTCGTTTTGTTGACTCTGAGATTTTTTTAATCAACTTCATCAACGATCATTAACGATTTTTACGGCCTCGCGGTCTTGCTTATTGTTTTTTTCGTCGTTCTCGTTCAGACGAGATATCAATATCCTCGTCGTTAAACAAATTTCCACACTCGCACAATTAGCTACAACGTATTTAGCCACGTTATCGTTCCACGAGCACACGATTATCATTCAAATATCGCGCGTTTTAAATTCGTTTTTTTTCTCGCATTCAAGATTTTTCTATCTAAATTCTATTTCACATCTCTCGTTCAATTTTTTTTTCTCACCGGCTTGTTGATTATAAATAAATGAATGTTTCGTTTAAAAAATATCAACGTCTCGTTCGAAAACACCACAGTTTATAAATCTTTTTCGCGTGCTCATATTTTCGCGCGCTAAACTACAAAAATCCATGGCTTTGTCTCTCGCTACCGTTTTCTTCACTTTCGTAATTCACGCACACGTTGAATCATCATCGTTCGTCTTACAAACCAATTTATATATATATATATAATAGTTATATATATATTGTAAGATCTTAAACGCAATGTTATAAATTATTAATTCTGTTATAATCGTTTACAATAGTAGGAAGAACCATCGCTCTCGCTTCAGACTTCTTTATGAACATTGAATGCGTGTGGTTTTATTTTTTTCAATTATTTTCCATTTGTTCTGTCGTATTTTTCGTCTTGTTTTCTTTCAATATCGTTGAGCCTGCAATTATATTTCACGCGAAAGTCAAATTCCCACCATTTTTCTTCACTCAATCGTGTTTCGAAGCGCGTGTAAAAAAAAAAAATTTTTTGCGGGTCGTTCAGTCGTTGAGAGACGATTCAGCGTGGATTATTCGCCATCGACGGTCGTGCAACGACGAAAAAATCGCCGTCGATCGATTTTCCATCGCGTATTTCGTTTTTTTTCACATCCTCGACGTTCTCTTCCGACAGGATTCACGACGAGAGACTCTTTAGCGAGACGAAAACACAAATTTCGGCCATGCCAAAGCTTTTATTCATGTGGTTTTGTTTGTATTTGTTTTTGTTTTTTTTTTGTTGTTGCTTTATTTAAACTTTAAATCATTTCAATGAATTATGTATAATAATTATCTTGCATTTACTTCTGTATTCGTAATTAATATTTAATATTTATCTTCATTATGTATAGCGTATCTCAAATACGGTCATCGTGTCCGTTTGTTTTTCTTTCTCATTTTATTTTCGTGATTTTTTTATATTTTTAACGTATTCTTATTTATTTTTATTTTATTCATTTTTTTTTTTTTTCGTTTTTCTTCATTTTTTTTTTTCTTTGTCAATTGAATGATTCTCGCAAGATTCAACCGATCTTCCTTTCTCCCGCGAAACAAAATTCGCGCGATTCGATTACCAAAAAAGACTATGATACATAAACCTCCGCGCAACCGTTCGAAATCCATTTG
Organism: Sussaba pulchella; assembly: GCA_963971145.1. Taxonomy (NCBI): domain Eukaryota; kingdom Metazoa; phylum Arthropoda; class Insecta; order Hymenoptera; family Ichneumonidae; genus Sussaba; species Sussaba pulchella. The sequence continues at coordinate 2,327,220 of OZ020166.1, forward strand.
TTTTTCAAACCTGTTGTTTCTCGCAACGCTTCCGATGTTAGATTATTCGTTTGGTTAGACGTAACGGTAACGAGCGTGGCTCACGCGTCGTCGCTGTCCGGTTCTCGCAAACCCGTGAAGAACGACGTTAGGCCCTTTATCGCGACCGCGTGACCCGGAAATTCTCCCGTGTGAGATTCCCACGTGAGGAATGCCTCGTCCGAGAGTATGTCGTTTTGGTGCAACGAAGTCAATATAGCGAACAACAAACCTGCAATTAGACGAGAATTGATTGATTTATTAATCGAGCAATTGATTTACGAGAAGAAAGAAATTTATGCGATCGAAAAGTTTGAATTTTTCCTTATTGGAAGCTTTGGCGACGACGAGGTAATTATTATTATTTTTATAGCTACATTTTCTCTAATTAATTATTTTATCATTGTTATTTATCGTCTAATTAATAATTTTATCATTTTTATTTTTTTTTCTAATTAATAGTTTTTCAATTTTTATTTATCGTCTAGTTAATAATTTTATAATTTTTATTTATTGTCTAATTAATAATTTTATAATTTTTATTTATCGTCTAATTAATTATTTTATAGTTTTTATTTATCGTCTAATTAATAATTTCATAATTTTTATTTATCGTCTAATTAATTATTTCATAATTATTATTTATCGTCTAATAATTTTATAATTTTTATTTATCGTCTAATAATTTTATAATTTTTATTTATGGTCTCATTAATAATTTTATCATTTTTATTTATCGTCTAATAATTTTATAATTTTTATTTATGGTCTCATTAATAATTTTATAATTATTATTTATCGTCTAATTAATAATTTCATAATTTTTATTTATCGTCTAATTAATTATTTCATAATTATTATTTATCGTCTAATTAATAATTTCATAATTTTTATTTATCGTCTAATCAATAATTTCATAATTTTTATTTATCGTCTAATTAATAATTTCATAATTTTAATTTATCGTCTAATAATTTTATAATTTTAATTTATCGTCTAATTAATAATTTTATAATTTTTATTTATGGTCTCATTAATAATTTTATAATTTTTATTTATCGTCTAATTAATAATTTTATAATTTTTATTTATAATTTTTATTTATCATTAATAGCTTACCGTGCGGATGTTCCAATTTGTGAACGTACGCTTGAATCGCGAATAGACACTGCAATTCAAGATCCGCGTTGGCATCGATAAAACGCTTTATAAGCGTCTGTTGATTTTTGAAAGATTTTTCGTTAAGCTTCCAAACTTTATGACGTTCTTCTGTAAATGTGGAAATAATATTACGGTTAAAAATGATTTCTTGGCGTTGATTTATCGAGAATCGGTGGTGCAAGCGCGTGGAAGATGGGATACGTACCGACGGTGACGTCAAGAATGGCAGTCATCAGAACTCTGATGAATTGCGGGTCCGTTACTCTGCTGCCAACGTTGGCCTGAAGAAAAAAAAAATAATTCGTGTTAAAACAAAAAATTCACCGTGATTCGAAATAACGACGTCATAAAATGTAGAAAAGCTCGACGATTAACTCACCAATATCCAACTGCAGATATTGTCAAAGTCGCTCTCACGCATAAGCTTCACGAGATGATCATGAATCTGGTCATTGGTTAATTGACTACCGGAAGAGGCAATGTCCGAGCTCTTGCACTCGCCGTTGAGGAACTCCAATTTCTGCACGAGAAAAAAAAATTATTTCATTTTACTCAATATTCGTTTATTTATTTTATTTGTTTTATTAATTTTTTCAATTTAATTTGTTTCATTTATTTTACTTATTTCATTCATTTAACAAATTTTATCCGAGTCGTTATTTTCCTTGGAATTTTTCACAATTTGTGCATTAGAAAAAAAAATATTATTTTATTTTATTCAATATTCCTCAATTTATTTAATTTATTCAATATATTCAATTTATTCAATAGAATCAATTTATTCAATTTATTCAATAGAATCAATTTATTCAATTTATTCAATAGAATCAATTTATTCAAATTATTTGAATTATTTACGTTATTTAATTCATTCAATTTCTTTAATTTATTTTATTTATTTTATTTACGTCACTTATTTTATTTATTTTCTTCATTCAACTGATTTTATCCGTCGTTTTTTTTTTTTTTTTTTTTCGGCTTCAAATAATTATTCGTCACTTACGTATTGTTTAATAATGTCGTCGACGTTGTCCACCTTGTCGGTAAAGTCACTCCATTGGAGTCTACTTTGGTCCCATTTCTCAGCAACCCACTTGGGTCCTTGATCTCTCGCGAGATTCGACAGCAATTCGCCCATCAATTTGGCACCCGTGCCGTTGCTCTTGAGTATCGCCGCGGTTGTCTTCATTTCGGACAGCGGATGCGCATTCGTCACTACCATATTCGCTGCGACACGTAAAAATGATTTTCAACATTTAAAACTCGTTTCTCATCGACTCGTCGAAACACAAATTATCGATTATATATTTATTGCAACAATTCTTCAGGCCTGTTGAGCTTATATAGCCAGCATCGTGTATCACTATGGTATGAGGTTGTCATCATTTCGAATTGTGTCATTATTCATTCGATTATTTTTTTTTTTTAAGATTTGATTATAAAATATTTGAATATCGACGTGTGGGATTTACTTACAGAGAATCTCGGCGAGGTACGTCCAGACTTTAGGTATATCAATGACTAGGTCGTCCGCAATTTCCAGAAGTTTTGTGAATCTGTAATCAAAAAGTTGAAAACACGGATTGAGTTTGCTTGTCTTGACTTCGGCGAGTTTTATTAATCATCGAGGAAAATTTGTTTCAGTATCCTTTTGGCTGAGCAACACAAAATCACGCATTCTTTGGGACTTTACTCTAGATATCGATGTTATCATCATGTACGAATGAGGAATTTCTGTGAGAAGAAATTTTATTGATGCGTCGTGGGGTGAACTTACTCGGTCTGGAAGAGCGAAAGCTGGATTATATTGTTGTTCAAGAGATGACTGAAGAGCGAAGAGAAGTGGTGACGCACAGCGGCAGTTCTCTCCAAAACTCCATTGATTGCCTCGCGCACGAATATGCCGTACGAGGAACTGTCAAAGTGATCTTGAATTGATTCCATCGCGTTCTGTAAACGAGCAAACGTACAATTAATTTACATTCATAAATATCCGTCAATTTTATTAGCAAACGCAGAGAAACGAACAAGGAATAGGTTGTAAATAATTGATAGAAGACAAATAAATATTTTTACAAACCAAGATAAGTAAATTGATTAAAATTAAATTTGATTGATTAAAATAATATATAATTATTTAAAGATCTATAATTGATTGAAATAATATATTTAATATTATTAATGATATATATTATACCAAATATTGATTGATATATAATGATTCAATTTTTCTAATTTTTATTATATAATAATGATAATAAATAATTGATCGATTATTCATCTGCTCTGCAGGGAAATAACCTAAATATTGATTAATATCTGATATAATTTAATTTTATCAAATAATAATAGTAATAAATAAGTGATTGATTTTTAATTAGTTCTGCAGAGAAATAGCCTAAATATTAATTACTAGATAAAATAATTTTATTAAATTTTATTATATAATAGTAATAAATAATTCATTTATGGATTGATTGTATAATATTTTCGTTGTCAGCTTTCCAATCTGCTTTGCAAAGAAATAACCTAAAAATTGATCAATATGATTTAATTTTTCTAAATTTTACTATATAATAATAAATAATTGATCGATTGATTGTATAATATTTTGGTTTGTCCGCTTTCCAATCTGCTCGGTATCCTCGTGATTGGAATTTCAGCGCGTTCGAATATCTGACAAATCCACGACACCGAGATCGCAAGATTGAAAAGAAGGTATTGCGTAATCTCGCACGCCAATGACTCAAGCATCTCATAGGAATAGCAGAGACGGATCTAAGGAGCGTGCTTTCAGCTGAGCAAAACTTTCGCGGCAGAAAAGAAGAAAAAAAAAACGGACGAGAACTTACTTTGATGAATAATTCGGTATTTGGTTCGCAGGGTGCTTCGTCGATCATCGAGTTTACGATGCGGATCAGTTCATCCTGAGATTTCCGTGGCTTATTACTGCTGGTGCTGCTGCTCAAGCTGCTCATGCTGCCGGTTGATGCGGTGAAGGTAGGCTGCGGTTTCATCTTCATCTGCGGCGGTGGCATCGACACGCTTTGACTTCTGCCACTTTCCATAAGGGACCCACTGCTCATCTGGTGGCTGCCCATGCGTGAAGGACCTTTGTTCTCTGTTTAAAAACATTTGATTATTTCAATTACATTGTCTTGAAGCTTTCGATTTCTTTCTCGAAGCGGTGGTATTTCAGTATCCTTTTGGCTAGACAACATCAAGCTTTCTTTTGAAAACTTTTCAAAGCATCTTAAGCTATCATCATTTACAGGTGGCCATGAATCATTTTTATTCATTGATTTATAGATTTATAGATTTATTTATTCATGTATAGATTTATAGATTTATTTATTGAAGTATAGGTTTATATATTTATAGATGGATAGATTTATTTATTGATGTACAGATTTATAGATTTATTTATTGATGTATAGATTTATAGTTTCATAGATTTAAAGATTTATAGATCGATAGACTCATAGATTTATAGATTTATTTATTGAAGTATAGGGTCATAGTTTTATATATTTATAGATGGATGGATTTATTTATTGATGTATAGATTTATAGATTTATTAATTGATTTATTTATTGATGTATAGATTTATAGATTTATAGATTATTAGATTCATAGATTTATAGATTTATTGATTAATTTATCATTTGATGTATAGATTTATAGTTTTATAGATTTAGAGATCGATTGATTTATTATTACTTTATTTATTTTATTCTGAATAGCCCAATAAAGGTATTTGATTTTTGAAAATCAACTTACCCCACGGTGCCTTGAAATCATTTGATTGACGTCCGTAATCTCTGGGTCCGGTGGATCTCGATCTGTAAAAGCACGAGTTCGAAATTGTTTAATTCTCACATTCAATGGCACGGTAAAAAATGTTTTTTTAATCGATTAATATTCGCACAAGCGTCAGAAGGTTTGTCGCAATCACAGAAGTTTTAGAAGATTCAGAAACTCTAGTCTGTAAAACGTATCATCATTACAAGTATTGAAAAACTGGAATTGGGACGGTTTAAGGGAAATTTGAAGATGATTTCTTACCCCGACACTTGTAGAGGCCGCTTGTCCATATCGGAATCCAAAACGGCGAATTTGTTAGGCGTCAACGTCTCGGACGGTGCGGAGGATGGAGGAACGAACCACGCGTACGTAGATCTGTTTCCAAGTCTCATTTCGTCCGGCGAAGGCTGCGATGATAAAAGATTATCAATAATTCTGCGATTCGTACGAATATTTTCGTCCGATAGATTAAACTTTAGATGAAAATAAATACTCACAGCTTTCGTACTCAATTTCGATGTTTCCACGGAATAAGGTTGTCTGGTCTTGCCAGCCGGTTGACTCCATCCACCTTCTTCCATTCCAGAAGAACCTCCACCACCTTTTTTTAGTCAACAGAGAAACACTTGTTGAGAAAAATGTGATGGAAAATTGCGAGAGAGAAACGGAATAATCGCTCGGGACGACTTCAGAACGTTTTGTACAATCAGAATTAATCAGAAACTCCAGTCTGGCATGACTAAACGTATCATCATGAAAGATGAACTTAAAAGTAGCGAGTTATCTATGGAAATTATTAAGTTTTTCAAAGGGTGTGCGAATATGGAAATTACAGTGAAAAAAAAAGCTATTGATATTTTCGTTGGCGTAATTTACGATAAAATAATTATAACACATCGAAAACTGGCTAATCGGCGAAATTTGTTCATGTTGTTGAATTTTTCAAGCAAATATAATTTTTTTTCAACAGAATAGCGAAGAAAATTAAAGATAAAAAAAAAATTAAAATAAAACTTACGAGCTCTTCTTCTGTCGTTATTGCGATCGTATTTTCTAGGTGTATTTATGGGGGTGTTGTTCAATTGAATCTCCGCTGATCTATCGTACTCAGCCTCCTTCAGGATTTGGTCCATCGTCTTCGGTTTGTTTTCGTCTCTTCTCGGCACCCAATTTTGTTGCCTCAAATCGAGCACGTCTTGTATCATGAATCTTATTCTCGATGTTATTTTACGTTTGTTCTTTTTGCTTGCGAGTTCGGTCAATTGTACGAAGTACGGATCGAGATTATCGGCCTTGCCGGATCTTCCAGAAGGATCTTCCAAAACTTTGCCGATCGTCGTCAATAATTTGCACAAACATTCGAGATTTTCCTCGTCGGGATTCGACAACAAATGATGCACGCAGGCGGTCATTATTTTTCTCGACAACATTTCTTTCTTGAAGAGCTCACCGATGAATCTGCAAAAAATCGTGAATCAATTATTTTTTATTTTAAAAGCTCAATCGATCGCGCAAAAGTGTTGAGGGGTTAGAACACTCTAGAATTTTTGGAAAATCGATTTTTTTTTGATTAAATGGTTCGTTGGGACCTTAAAAAATGATGTCCTAAAAGTTTATGGCCGGGAAAAATCTCTGAGTACTCGATTTTCGAACTTTAGTACAATAACGTCTGATCCGCAGCGAGCTTCGAGCAAACTTTGAACGATTTTATCTCAAAACTGCATTTTTCAAGTTGGCCGGAAAAATAATTCAGACAATTTTCAACCAATTCACTTGAAATTTTTAACGTATCTTCAAAAATTCATTGTCTACGGAAGTACGTAGGATTTTTTTGATATTGCATTGTTCATTTGTTATCAACAATCTTCTGACGATTTTTTAGGCAAATTTTTCACTTTTCACTTCAGCAATGGGTTATTTGGCCAAAAATCAATGTACCGAAAAAATCCTACGTACTTCTACAGCTGTTGTTATATATAATCGTAAAAAATTCATTGAATCATCATAATTGAAAAATTACGGGAGTTGTTTGTTCGGCCGCGGACCATGGAAAAACGGAGACGCCATCGCAAAAACGCTGCACAGCCGCCATTTTTGAATGAATCGCTTCCAAAAAATTAGTAAATACAGTCACTAGTATGTGTGATAAACACCCTCTTTCGTAATCTCGATTTATTCTGTAGCTTTTCTCCGAAAAAAATCCCAAAAAAGCCTATTTTTTCGCATCTAGAGTGACCTAACCCCTAAATGAAATTAATTGAGAAATAAACAACTCACCGAATATTTCCGACCGATCGAATGCGCAGCTTACGTTCGTCCTCGTCCAGAGTGGCCTGCAGTTCCTTCTTCTTTTCCTAAACGCGACAAACAAATAAGATATTAAAATAAATAAACATTCCAAAAAAAAAAAAAAGTTTTTCAATCGATCGGACAAATTTCGACTTACCGGATCTGTACACTCCTCGACCTCTTTCTGTTTGACAATCCTGGCGGCTTCGTCGTTCGTATTCTTCTGAAACTGCATCTGGCAACGTTCCACGATCAATTTTCGGAAATTAACCTCACCCGGACGTGATTGATTCGGATTCTGCGTCGTATTCTCGGGAACTTCGTTGTTCTCTTGGGCCAACTTCGCCTCGTCCGTCAGTACTTTCATCAGTGCGAGTTCTTTGCACATAAGTGCGTAAGCAACCGAGAAATTTGGCTCGTCAACGGCCTAAGAAAAATTTACGAAACAAAAAGAAACACATTTTTTTTCGTGTAAATAAATTGGAAAAACAACGAATGGACCACGAATAAAAATATAGAAAATTATTAAGAGTAGTGCGTTTTACCTTTTCGAAGACCAAGTCAATGACACCCTGCAATTTTTCTTGCGTGTCGATCTCCAGTGCTCTGACCTGCGAGACCAAAGTATCGAACTTCTGTGGTGTCAATTTGTTCAAGACGCTTCGTACTTTTTTGTAAAGATCGTCTCTCTTCGCATCTTCCTCCGCGGAAGCGGGTTTCAATCGAGCCGGACGCCAAGCGTTCTCGGTTTCGCGAAGCTTCACGTCCTCGCGGAGCGACAACGACACGTGAATTTGATTTGGCTTAGTCGATTTAGCCTTTCCTTGGTAACTCTTCTTCGTCAGAAGTGGCTGAAACAATCCAATTTTTTTTTTTTAATACAAATTGTTTGAAGAATTCGTATCGACTTCTTGGAGAACGATCGATCGTTCAGTAATTAAATTTTCTGTCAAAGACTCTTCAGTCCACTACTTTCATTTTTTTAAATGAAACATCATGTGAAAGGCGAAGGTTTTGATTCGATGAGTATTAAAAAAAAAAAAATAGAAGATTCGATTTACCTGCATTTTTGCATTGTTGAAAGAAGATTTGGCGAATGCGGGAAGCAAACCGCCGTGTCTGTCTGGATTCGAGTCCCTGAACGGCCTGAATTCGGTGCTGCGATTCTGTAAAAATTCACGTTTGTTATGATATTCGTCAATCACTTTTGATGCCGAATGTTTGGTCGTATTTGCAAATTTTCAGTATCCTTTTGGCTAGACAACATCAAGCACTTATTTTAATGCTTTTCAAGGTATCGAATAGTTATCATCATCTGTGCGTGGGATAATTATATAATATAATTATATTATTATATATAATTATATTATTATATATAATTATTATTTTTATTTTTAAATTAAATTATATATATGATATATATAATAATATATATAATATAGTATATATATTATAGTAATATAATATATATATATATATATATATATAATTATATATATAATATAGTATATATATTATAATAATGATAATTATATAATTATATATATATATATATTAATTATATTATTATACATAATAATAATAATATATATAATATATATAAAATTAAATTATATTATTGTATATAATAATTATATCATTATACATAATAATAATTATATATATAATATATATAAAATTAAATTATATTATTATATATAATAATTATATTGTTATATATAATTATATTATATAATTTAATTTTTCAAGATATTTCGATGAAGAGCTAATAAAAAATCTTACCATGATACACTGATTGAGGACGACTTCCATGTCCGGTAAATTCTGCGGTCGTACTTTGCTCTTAGGATCGTCCTGCAGCCTCATCAAGAAATCCCTGTCGTACTCTTTCTTGCCCATGACGTTTCTCGGACTCCACTGATCGTCCTTGTACGTATATTTAAGGGCTGGCGGACCTTTGGGCGCCTCGGTTTCGCTCGAAGCCGCATCTTCCTTCTCCTTCTCGACAATATTATCGTCGTTAGACGCTTTGTTGTCGTTCGTGGAAGCGTGAAGAGCCGAAACTTTCGTGTTTTCCTCGTTCTTTTGCGCGACGATCGTTTCCACGTCGATCTCGTCCTTGACGATTGTCGTCGAATGATCGACAACGTCGTTGGGCAAAGTTTTTGAGGATAAAACGGTGGGACTCGAATTGCTTTCCTCGATCGTCGGTGTGGATTCTTTCGTAACGACGTCTTTGTGATTCTGTTGAATCGTCGGGATTGTCTGTGGCTCCGAAAGATCGTCGACGATCGTTTCTTTGACCGGAACGGAAACGTTCGACGAAGGCAGAACCACGCTAGTCTCTTTCGTTGCTTCGGATTTCGACGAAATCTTGCTCTTCGGCAATTTTGTGACCTCTGGCTCCACGCTTTCGATCTTCGTCTCGTTGTTTTCTCTCTCCTTCACGCCTTTCGCGGATTCTTTCGTCGTTAACGCATCAACGTTCCCGTCTTTGCCGGAAATTTGCGGCTGTACGGATTGAACCTTGTTTTCTTTTTGCGACTGTTGCTGCGTCTTGGCTTCTTGCTTCGACGCCGCCGCAGCCGCGAGATTCACGAAGGCGTCCATATCCGTTCCTTCTTTCTCCGCTCCTCGACGATTGAGATCTTTGTGTTTGAGTTTGCTTTTGCTCTTGGGCTTATGCATGGCCTTACCTGTTTTGAGGGAAAAAAAAATTCAATCACGATTTTAGTTACACGCGCGAGACACGAGAGATAAATTTTAGGTTCATTGCTAAGTCCAGTTGGATGGTTTACGATGAAAAATGTATATGAGGGTGGGCGTTGGAAAAAAAGTTGTCTTGCTTCTTGAGAAATCTGGAGTTGGCTTAAAAAACAAGAAGATGACTCGAAATTTCAGCTCTCTATATTAATCCTAAGGTGTGGCTGTACATTTTTATTTATTTATGTGTTTATTTATTTATTTATTTATTTATTTATTTATTTATTTATTTATTCATTTATTCATTTATTCACTTATTCACTTATTCACTTATTCACTTATTCACTTATTCACTTATTCATTTATTCATTTATTCATTTATTCATTTATTCATTTATTCATTTATTCATTTATTCATTTATTCATTTATTCATTTATTCATTTATTCATTTATTCATTTATTCATTTATTCATTTATTCATTTATTCATTTATTTATTTATTTATCTATTTATTTATCTATTTATTTATCTATTTATTGATCTATTTATTCATTTATTTATTTATTTATTTATTTATTTATTTATTTATTTATTTATTTATTTATTTATCTATTTATTTATCTATTTATTGATCTATTTATTCATTTATTCATTTATTTATTTATTTATTTATTTATTTATTTATTTATTTATTTATTTATTTATTTATTTATTTATTTATTTATTTATTCATTCATTCATTTATTCACTTACTCATTTATTCATTTATTCATTTATTCATTTATTTATTTATTCATTTAGTAAATACATTTATTTATGTTTTAATTGAAAAATTTTAATATTTTAATAAGAAAAATAATATTTAATTATTATTCTTCAATTAACAGTCACACCTCAATGTGACTGTTCCAAAAAAAATTTCCAACGCCCACCCTAAGAAATATACATACATTCACGATTGCATTCGCACCGCGAACACACAGCCATCAAAGTTTACACGCCGGCCTTACTATCAATCGAGAATTTTCCCACTGGAAAGAAAAAATCACTTATACCGGCTGTGTCTCCCAACCCAGGATAATTTTAGCCGCATGATTTTTAAACTCGCGTCCATGCCGTTACCGCACGTACATTCCCAAGCTTCCGCCTAACTAATAAAAAAAAATCCCTCTCATACACGCGCGAACCCAACGTGTGCGCGCGTGCAACCGTTCTCGTTCGAGACATCATGAAAAATCTTCGATTCAAGCCGTCTCGAGGAATTTCTCCGCATCGAACGAGGTTGAGTATGGAATGCTAATGCCAAAACGCTAACCGTGATCGCTGGATCCACGTCCATTGCGACTTCTCGATCTCGAACCGCTGCTAGCACGTCCACCGACACTTTTTCTTCGCTCGCTCATCTTCGTTTATCGTCGGGTCTCGAATCCTCCGCGTCGATGACCTTCCACGCCGCGTTCACTATCTATCGCGCGATAAGAATTATCACCGCCGGTTCGGTCTCCATCGATAATAACGAAAAATTTACACTTTTCCCGGCAATTTTGCGATTTTTGTAAAGCTCTTGTTTGTAGAATTTTCACGAACGTAAATCGAACGAATTTGTTCAAAAAGAAGAAGACGATTCAACCACGGAGAAGAGAACCTTCGTGAAGGCTCGGGTTTCAGAACACCAACGGCCGAACTGGCAAAAGTTTCTCGGCAGCTCGAAGAGAACGAGACGAAAAGAGATGGAGAGAGAGAGCGAGAGAGAGAGCACAGCTTGCACTGATTCAGAATTTATTTATAACGACCATCGGAGCCTTGCCAACGTCGATGTGGGTTCAATATTTCACGAGCAACAATGTTAAACGTGTTCAACGACATATTTGTTTATTATCGAGCACAATAATCGCGGATTATATCGCAGCGCCGTCGAAACGAATAAACTAACACGAGATTCTCACACAATCGCGAATCGCTCGAACGCTCGAACTTTTTAAGGCAATGCGACGACGATTTTACAAGATGTCGTCGAGATCGTCGCCCACTCGGTCTACTACGGATAAAATTTTTAAAAAAATTCGATCGTGCTTCAGAAAATTCGGGAATCGAAAGAAACGCGTGCGAAAAAGAGCTCGAAGTGTGAAATATCAGTGCGACTTTCGCGCATCTATTTTAACTTGCAAACTGGCGCAAACCGAAAGCCGCAACGAGAAGGAGAGAGAGAGAGAGTACGGGCGTACAATTTCTTAAATTAGTACTCGTCGGATGGGAGAGACGAGCACGCGCGTTGATGATCCTCGGCCGAGAGAAGAACTCCAACCAAGAACACCGAAAAATCTCGATTTCGTCTCGTGCAGCCTCCGACAAAATTAATCCCCTTAATCTTCAATTTCGTTGCTTACCGAATTTTTTCATTCGCGTAAATTCCATCTAGCGTGAATATCGATCGAAAAATCCGAATTTACGATACACCGAAGTTGTAAGTTTTTTCGTACGCTGAACTGTCACCGCGTCGGCTGTCATCGAGGCGGTCCATCGTTAATGACAATTCCGAGACGGAGCGAAATCATCGACGAACATTTTTTTTTTTTCTTGTTTCACACTCATGGGAGAAATTGTCGAAACGAGGACGAAGAAGTCGCGAAATATCGTTATTTGAACATTCGGCGGTTGGAAAAATGGAACATTTAAAGCCGTTTGAATATCCTTTGAAGGACGCGAAAACGCGCGCCACCTAGACGGACGCTCGATCTGGGCGAAACGATGATAACAGCTGTGAATCGTTGGCTAACACGAATTTGACATTCGTTAACCACAATTCGATTATTACGCGAAGTTCATTGATTATTATTTTTTAACGATCAATTTTTTTAACGATCGCGTAATTTAAATGTGCGTTGTTATTATTTCGTTTGTTCTTGATTCGTTTCGATTTTTCCGCTGTGACAATAAACTGGACGAGGTTTGCGCGATGTAATGTCGTGGAATTTCCGATCGTGGAGAGCTCGAGTCGCCCCCACACGATTCCATACGGCGCGAAAGCAGCGTGACGGTGGTCGAGATTGAGTAAGATTTCTTGAAAAAGGGGTCGAGGCGACTTAACACGGGTGTAAATCGACTTGGCGACGAAATCGAGTTCTCCAACATTTTTCCAGGAGATACAGTACCAATTTTTTATCCCTCCCCTCCCTCTGCCCCTCTTTTTCGTCGCTCTGAGCTTTCAATTCCTCAAATTTTTTAAGCATAAAGAAAAGGAATTACTTTTTCTTTCTTTCTTTCTTTCTTTCTTTCTTTCTTTCTTTCTTTCTTTCTTTCTTTCTTTCTTTCTAACTTTCTTTCGAACTTTCTTTCTAACTTTCTTTCTTTCTTTCTTTCTTTCTTTCTTTCTTTCTTTTTTTCTTTCTTCCATCGCCAAAACCCCATCCAACTAAAAAGAAATTACTTAGGGTAAAAAAATAAGAGCGACAGTCCTTAAAAGTCTTCTTTTAGCTTGTGCCGACAATTCGACGAAGATAAGAAAAAAAAGAAGTCGAAGAACTCGCAAGAAGAGAGAAGAAGAAAAAAGTTGAACAAAGCAATATTCTTGCAGATCGAATCCGGTTTTACATTGCTCCGATATGTCTCGAATCAAAAGCCCAATCTTGGTTAATGGCGGATTCAACGACGAGCCGAGCAACGACTCGACGTCGTGAGAATTCTTGAGAAACGCGTTTATCAAATTAAGATGCGCATAAATTTAAATACGTCGCTATTGCGCTTATGCCATCTCGTTTGGAAGATCCACGCCCGGTTCTACCTCTCGCCGTTAGACACCCGGAAATGTGTAAAATGAAGAGCGATCTCTTTTCGCGAGGAGTCCGGCGGCAAGTGCGTTTAAAACCGCGTTCTCCGGTTACCAGGCGGAAGAGTATTGGTCGGGGGGTTCTTGAAGAGCGCCTTACTGAACCGCACGAGAATTTTTGTCTCATTTCTCTCGCTCGATTCGCGATAAAGATTGAAGAAATGCATTTCGGTTAAGGATCTTTATGCGGTCGTCGTGTGAGAAATGAAAAATAATTAATTAATGAAAAGAAAGAAGAAAAAAAACCTCGAATTTTCTTTCTGATTGACACCGCAGAGGAATTATTCTGTAATTCGTCTCGTTCGATTCTTGATAAAGATTGAAAAAACGTATTTCGGCTCAGGATTTTTATGTGGTCGTCGTGTGAGAAATGAAAAATAATTAATTAATGAAAAGAAAGAAATAAAAACCTCAAATTTGTTCTCTGATTGACACCGCAGAAATTTTTTTCTGTGATTCGTCTCGCTTGATTTTTAATAAAGATAAACTAGATCAGTGCATCGTCATTTCACTGCACTTTCAGTTTATTGTGGGATCGAATTGACCCAAGGCTCTAAACCAAATTAGAAAATATCATCCTAAGCATCTGAAAAAATCCCTGAATGAAGCTCAGCGTTTCTACTCTACGATAAAATTTTGAAATATGAAATTTCCGGAATTCTATCATTATAAAAATAACAATAAACAAATAAACTCCGAGAAAATCCGGAAACTTAAAAAATCTAACCTGAGTCAAATCGATCCCACAAATTGGGTCGAAGCAACGCATTCCGGTTCACGCGCTTCGCGCGATAGTCTCGTTATAAATAAAAAAATGATTAATCAACAAAAAGAAAGGAAAAAAAAACCTAAAACTTGTTCTCCGGAAATAAATATTAAAAAATGTTCTAGGAATTTTATGACAACGATATAAATATCAAAACGAACGATTATTCTGTCAATCCTATGTCAAATTCGAGCATCGCGATTTCCGTTAGATTCGTGAGGGCGTTAATTGAAGGGACGAAGGTTACGAAGCAGGATTTAATCGTACCATATGGAAACGATCGTGCGAATTCGCAGTTGCGGAGCGGACGAAGTGACCACTTCTCGTTGGTACACGCCGCTATGCACGACCACGGTGAAAGATATGACTTTCGTTTGTTGGCCTTGAGCGATGTAAGACGACGGATTGTGGCGGACGTTCGGACGTAGACCGGATTCGTGCAGGATCGACCGAGTGTTATTACACGGATAGAATCAATGGCGATAGCCTTTCGATTGTCAAATGGCAAGGGTTAACGAACAAATTTTTTGTAACGAGATCTTGACGAGGGGAGACACATTTATGTGAACCACGCGGTATTAAAACAATATATATGTATGTTAGAATGGTTGAAAAAAAAATCATGTTTCTCTTCGTTGCTGCACCCCTTAAATGTTGTCTTGGGTCATTAAAAGTACCCTACTAAAATGTGAGCAACCTAGCTTATGCGCCAAAGTCTGCGCTTATCGATTTTGGCTTTTTTCTACAATTCACGCCATATTTCGTGAACTATGATGTTTACAAGAAATATGTTAGGGAACTTGTTTTATTGAAAGTTTAATTTCCAATGAAAAAAAAAAAGGGTTTTTGTCAATTTGGTCGGAGGGAGAACATTTATTCAGATATTTGCAAAATCAATGTGAAATATTATAAATGAAATATATGTTATTTTCTCCATAATAAATTAATATTGTCAATTGGTGTTTTGCTTTGGACAAAATGCCGCCATCTCGGATTTTAAATCGTAAAGAAGAGTATTTTGCAAATATCTGAATGAATGTTCTCCTTTCGAGCAAATAGAGTCCTTTTTTTGAAAATTAAACTTTCAATAAAAAAAAGTTCTCTACAATTTTCTTGTAAATGTCATAGTACAGAACACATCGATAGAATTGTTTAAAAAAGGCTAAAATCGAAAAACTGGACCTTTTACGCATCAGCTACACTCCTCAAATTTTGCTACTTTCAAGTACCCATACGAACATTTAAGGATGAAACACCGAAGAAAATAAAACCATTTTTTAACCAGTCTAATGCACGAAGATTTATGAGGCAACGACTGAAATACATCGACGCTTGGGTATCCGAAACTGTAATGAGAAAAAAAAAAAAAAAACCAAAACCTCTCGTCCGAAAATAAAAAGTCGCTCTCCGGGTGGCAATGGAGGGCGGATAGGCCGAACGACAAACCCAAGAACGAAACACACCCGCGAAGACCGGGCTTTCTCTCCGACTCTATTTCCAGTCATCCCTCCGCGAAAGCTAGACCCGGAATATCTCAAGAATTTCCTCTCCCCCCTCTTTTCGTCCCATCGTCCCATCTTCGAGTCAACGAGAATTTTCGAAGATCGGACTTGCATCGCGCCTTAACGAAAATTCAACGTGTCGAAGAGATCGATGGATAACGTTGGAACGAAAATTCGAATGATTATTTCAAATGCAACTTTGGTTGGAAAGAATGTCGGCCAGCGCGAACGGTTTTCGGATTATCGAGTAGGAGGCTCGGTGCGCTACCCCACGGCCGCTCCCTTCTCCAATTGCGGAGCAGGTAGACACGGAGAAAGGGACATAAACGAAGAAAAAGAGATGGAAATAAGAAAAAAGAAGAGAAAATAAAATAAAAGAAAAGGTAAAAGTAAAAGGAATGAGGCCCCGAAGCAGGTTCGACCGCATTCCCGAACGGGCGCAAGGACCACGGATCCAACATGGCGACGTCGGCATTTATCGAACGTATCAAAGATGGCCGACGGGGAAAGCCAGCCCCGTTTGAGAACGCAACCGTATGGTCGCCGATGTTTGATCGATCGTTTTATAATAAGAGTTGAGAAATAACTTCCTATGGGCAGTAATCTATCTGCATAGCTAATTTTAAGAATTATACAATGAGAACGAACGAATCTGTCGGTGAGCAACTGGACGCGGGGGTGATGGCGGTCATGGCGGCCACGTGAAGAAAATGTGGTCGAGGTCACGTCTAGATCTTTAAATTCATTAATCGCGCTCGCCAAAGTAATCCATCGATTTTCCCTCATGTAAAACGCTATTTGACAATTTTATCTTCCACAATTGTGAAATAAACCAGAGGAAAAAATGAGTCATGTAAAGAGAAAAATTCAAATGAAAATAATTTGTAGAGAAAACTGATATTTGTAGGAATTTTGTAGGAACATTGAAATTATCGAATGATGAATTTAATTTTATCGCGGAATGTATAAGAGAGCGAAGAGCAGAGAGTACAAAGTCGAGGAATGTACGGAATAAATCGTGACCGCATGGTGCTCGGAGTGTCAGCCGCCATGTTGGATCCCGACGACCGCATTTTCAATTGGAATGGCGCAGCCTCGTGGCACGAGAAAAATTCATTCGTACGCGTGTTTCATTTTTCGTACGATCGGAACAAGTACAAATAATGATAAATAATGATAAATAATAATCGTGATCGTTAATAAAATATTCTATGAACAGTTTATGAGAGAAAATTCAATGAAGGAGCAAAGGCGCAGACGAAATTTCGAAAGCGTACCGTTGCGGGCGCTGGCCGTTAATCGCTAACGTGAAACGGAAACGTTCCCGAGAATCCAAGATGTCGGGACCACGTTGCGAACACCGCAGCGGATATAATTTAAAAAATCACGGCAAAATATTTCCAAAACGCGAAACATCGACGAAAATCAGAAAAAGAAAAAAAACGCAAATGATTTATAATTAATAAAGTAAAAGCATAAAATTACATACATACATAACGAGACCACGGCATCCTTCCCAAAAGCAGATTTCACCTTGACACTCCATTTTTATTTCTCTTCCTTTCCTTTTTTCTTCCCCGATAAAACTATCAACGGCTCTCGAAATTCCCGATAACCCGGCTTGTCAGTTACGCGATAACGTTTATTAAAAACCGACGATTAAAAAAACCCCGAATTACGACGTAAAACACTGTTTCGACGAATAAATACGTAAAATAATTTATAAAAAATTAAAAAACACGTGATTCTAAAACCTCGTCTCGGATAAAATAAATTAAAAATAGCGTGTAAAGAGCGCAAAACTATTATATACAATTAAAAAATAAATATACAATTAATTCTCTCCGACGAAAAAAAAAAAAAATTGCCGAACCGGACGTGGATACAAAATAAAAACGTGGTCGGGCTTGAGAGAATTCGGACCATCAGCAAACGTTTATCGATCCGTTACTCGATTTCTCAACTTAATAAAAAAAAAAAATTACGTATCAAAATCTCAATCGAATAAAAAAAAATAAAAGAAGTAAAATCAATTTACAATTAATCGTGCGATAAATAGATAGATAAATATGTGAGTTTGATAGAAAATTTCGTTGGCCGAGACGAGACAAGAACTTGCGAACCGGCCAGCA
>OZ020166.1:2345622-2409752 GCA_963971145.1 Sussaba pulchella
AAGCTGACCCTGTGGGACACCTCCGGCTACCTGGGCACCGGCCAGCGGTCCTCCTACGTGTTGGCCTCCTCCGCTCACGGCATTAGCACTCGCCCTACTTATATTTATCGGCCCGGTTGGTGGCGGATATCCGTAAACTGATCAATTGGAAAAAATAAATCCTTAAATTAGTTTCATCGACGATTTTTTAACAAATTTCTTGGTTGTTCATTAAAATTTAAGATCTTTGGGAAAGAAAAAAAAAACAAACTGATATAAAATCTAAGTAAAAAATGGTAAAATCGTGCGATTGGCCAAAAATGAATCGTTCAAAAATTTTAGACCGTCCAAATATTATCGATGACGGTTTCAAAAATTATTTTTAATAAAATTGTCGTTACTGCAAATAATTAGGATGACATTTCAAATAGTTATTAAATCGAAAATAATTAGAAATTCGAAAAAATGTTCATTTTCCAGATAAGAATAATTCTAGTGAGAAATTAATTAATATGTCACAATGAAAATTGAGAAAGTAAAAACATTTGGCACATGAATATTAAGTCGCAAACTGTACTTACAACCATGTTGGCCTCCCTGTGCCTGAAACGGAAACATGTTTTGCGGCGCAACGTGCACAGGTGCGTAGGATGGATAGTACGGTTGACCCTGTTGTCCTTGATGCCTCTGCGGAGCTGTGGGGAACTGAAAAACCACGAAAATGGTCAAAAATCACGGTTTTAGATCGCGCGACGACGCGAAATCGCGAAATTTTCGCCTTAATTTCGAAGAATGATAGTTACCAAGGGCATCAAGGGGTACATGGGGGTTTGATGCGATCCAGGATGAATCGGTTGCACCTGACTCGGCACGTACATCGTTCCTTGGGGCATCGCTATACTCTGATGGGAATACATGGCGGTAGGTTGGTTACCAGCTCCTCCTACGCCCGGCATGCTCACAACTTGAGCTCCGCCGCCGCCCTGACCACCTCTGTGTCCCAAACCCCGGGGTTGTTGCGGCCTCGGACCGGGCGGAAAGTATCCCTGCGATGACAAATTTTAGTTCAGAATAAAAATGGTCCACGCATTCTTTAAACTTATCATCGCGCAAACTGGCTACTTCTGTTTTGACTAAACGAATCCCTGAATTCATGAAAAACAACTTTTTGCATCGCGAGAGATGCGTAATGAGATCTATCGTTACTATTTTTATGAATTAATATTAGAAAACTCAGATTTTTATGGACGTGCAGGAATCGGTAAGTACGTTTCGTCGATTGGGGATTTTGGAAGACGATTTCTCTCAACGACAAGTGCAGCGATGCGTTCACTAACCTGTGCAACGGGTCTTGTCTGATTAGACACGTAGACCTGTTGTAAAGGCGGTTGGGCCTGTAAATGAGCCTGTTTCCCCATTTCTTGAGGCGAAGGTGTGTGTACAGGCGGCGTCGTCGTAGGTGCCGGCCCTTGCGACTGCTGTTGCTGTAGTCCAGGCGTTTGCACCTGGGGCGGCTGTTGCTGTCCGCTGGGCGGCCCTCCAGGCTGTATACCCGCCGTCGTCTGACCTATCGATTGTATTCCTCCGAGGGGAGGCGGCCCTCTGCCTCCGGGTACTCCTATACCACCTCCGCCCCCACCCACGTGCCCCCCTGGCTGGGCAACGTAATTCTGTCCGGGTACATGAAAATCTGATCCTGCAAAGAAACAACGAAATAATATAAGTAACATTCGTCGCGAACACGATAAAGTCGCAGCCGCGAGATCGGTTAGTCTCGACGCCAACGACTTTGACACGGAACACGGCAACGAGCCGAAAGCGTCGAAACATACATCCGAATGAAACAAGAATCTCACGAATCGTCGATGAGACGATGGACAAAGTTTGGCATAATGATATTTCACTCGCGCAAGTAATCTCGCATGTGAATAAATTCCAACCTAATTCCATCGACGATAAACCATTGCGCTCGAGCAACTACAACCGAAATATTCAGACATCGGAACCGGACGAAATCGCGTTGCACTACTCGGTGCAATTCCAACAGAAATCAACCAGTTGCGATGAAAAATGATAAAATGGGTTAGGAAAAAAAAAAAAAAAAAAAAAAGAAAGACCAACGACACGTACGCGGGCCAAGGTCTCGCTACATCATTAGCGAGCAGATGTTGCGAGCCTGGGCGTTTCGCTGAATTATCATATCTCCCGAGATAATAAAATTGCCGAAGGAAAGTTTGTTCCGTGACGAATTCAGCTTGAGCCAACGTGATTCGAACGTGGGCACGAGTCCTCGTCGTCGGCGCAACCGCACGAACAGTTTTTTTTTTTTTTTTTTTTTTTTTTTTTCGTTTCCCTCTTTTTGCTGACTATTCGTGAAAACTCGAACACTCAGGCCGAAGCCACGAGACAGAAACGTTGCGTTACGAAGTACGCAATTACGAAGAGTTGACCAATCCGGTGTTGTACGTACCTATTTGCCGCGTGTGTGAGACTTTCCGCACGTTCCGCGCGCGAGCGAGCGCGCGCGCGATAACCGTTCGGAATTGCCTTGGCTGGTGCGGTTATTCAACGAAGTAACTCGCGTACGAGCGACCAACCACGAGACGGATCGTCAAATCGTGTAAAACCAATCGTTCAGACGATTATCGCACGGTCTTATCGATAAATCGAACGACGTCGACGATGACCGGATCCGTCTTACCGAGACCGGTGAATATTTTCGAAACGATAACACAGCGTGTCGATGCATCGATGATAATCAACGATTTCCCGTCCGATGATACGTAAAAAATTTAGCAAAAACAATCTACGACACTGGAGAATTAATAACGTTCGTGAATTCCGCGTGATTATACAACGCGATCGTCTTTACCCGCCTCTGTGCTCGTTGCACCAACTCGCGCACGCACCCCATACGCGATAAGACGGATATATATACCGCCAACGGACAATTGGTCGTTCTATCCCCGTCCAGCTGGTAAATCAAATCAAAAACCAAAATTACAAAAAAAAAAAATATATCCTAATGCTAATCGTCGACTCCGTCACGTGACTCGTCTTCACATTCCCGTATAGTCGATGAATTATCGCGTTAAATCGTAAAATCGTTGTACGTAGTTCGAGAATTAATCAAACGTGGTTTAGACCGTTGGGCGATGTGTGTTCGAGCCGACGACGATCGCGGGAAGCCATGTTTGCCCATGTGGGGGGCGAGGATATCGCGTAGCTGGATCCTCGGTGGCGCCATCTGTGCTCAGGCCCGCGAAAGCATCGATTGCCGGACGAGTTAACGGTGGGGTTTGTGCGCCTTTCGACGACTCTCGGCACAAACGAAGACAATTTCCGCCACCGTCGCCACTTCTTCAGGAACGTATCAATCCGCGTTCCAACCCGAGAGAGCCCGGAAAATCCGTTACGCGGCGTTTTCTCGGGATCTCTCGATCTTCCGGAAAAAACCGTTTTCTCTCTCGCTCCCTCTCGATGCCGCTACGTTGTTTCTCTCGTGGCGAATGAATGAATGAAGACTGATCGAACGAGTTGCGTTAACTGCCGCGAGCGGAAGATCGGAATGGAGAGAGAGAGAGAGAGAAGAAACGAGACGCGTGGAAGTGACGATGGAACACGAGGAGGTCACGAGGGCTTCGCGGAATATACGCGTATGTACGGTAAATGTGTGTACGCGTGTACGTACGTAGACACGAACGTTGGAATGCAGGTGGTCGGCCGTACGATGCAGCAGCCAGCCACGCACACCCCACTTCCGGTGAAGCCTTATCGTCGTTATTGCACGGTCTTCCGACAACTTGGATTGCCGGGAGACTGGCAACTGGTACAAACGTCGTTACGATTGTTCGTAACATCGACCGACTGACAGACCCCGCATTGAATCCAACCTTTACGGACATCGATCGAACCCCGACAATCGTTTTTGCACACGCAAATATATGCCAAACCCTTCCGTTACAATGTTTCTATTCTCCCTGACTAGGAATCGTCTAACATTTTTTTTTTTTTACTTGGTTTTTATAACCCGCTTGTTTTTAAAGCTGGTAGCTGTTAAATCGTTATGGATTTCAAGCAAGTCGTGGGATTGTTATCGATAGATCCGGAAAAACTTGACGCGTGATGTAACTGCATGACGAGTGCGGAGAACGGAGGTACATCCGGCAAAAGCCGACGTCACTGCTTCGCGTGGGACGAGCGAAGATTTATTTACTCAACGCTAATAAGATTTTGTGCAGCTAATTTGTTATTTTTTTTCTGAAGAGAGTACGAAACTTGCATCGTTGTAACACATTGCCGGAGAATATCGTTTATGATATTAAGATACATCGAGAAGTACTGAAACTTTGTTTGGTGGTCGAGATTGATACAATGTCGAGACTGTTTGGCTTCATTACATGTCAAGTGGAAGTGACCCAGACGGTCGACGTGTGATATGTACACATCGATATAGATATCGTAATCGTTCGTGCAAATTGCAACTCGACTGTACTCAATCATTCGTCTAAAAGTTGCCCGAAGAAGAATTTGATAACGCGTGTTTATTAACGAGTTTTGATAATCGATACGAATCGATGATAAAATATTTCTTCCACGTGGCTTATCGTCACTCCGTTAGTATTAATACGAATGACGGATGTGAAATATAATCCGGCAAGCTATCCAACATTAGATACATCGAAATTAAATAACCCGTTACCGCTAATCATCACTAAAATAATTCGCTAAAAAATCACCGTCGTTGCACAAAAATACGAATAAAATCATAACAACCATGACACACATCGTCGCGAGACCCAAACGAAATCTGAAACACCGTTGGTCGGTAAATAGACGGAAATATCCGTTATCG
Organism: Sussaba pulchella; assembly: GCA_963971145.1. Lineage (NCBI taxonomy): Eukaryota > Metazoa > Arthropoda > Insecta > Hymenoptera > Ichneumonidae > Sussaba > Sussaba pulchella. Next base: position 2,350,457 of record OZ020166.1, read on the forward strand.
ATTCGCCCATGGTATTTCGAACCTGGGAGCGGGGATCGTTTTATTAATTAAGCGATGAATAATTGTCGCGGAAGCGTCGAAAGTTCGGTAACCTCTCCACGTGGCATCTCCATTGGAAGAGAGAAACGTTGGGGGAAAACAGATCGTAATGAACGAGGGAGAAACGGAGAACGAGAGGCAGGCCACGTTCTCCATCGATCGACCCATATCGGTGAGCTCTCGAACAGAGTACTTTGCAAACCACCAACCCACAGCTCCGGCATTGCTTCTCTTTCCCCCCCCCCCCCCTCTCGACGCTTATCAAGCTCGATGACCAACGATTTATTGAAATATATTTTCAGCTTGGAAAATGTCGGATCGTCGTCTTTTCGGGACGGTTGAGGAATTTTTTAAATCGTTCCGAGCAAGATTTCTCTGTCGTCGTTTTTTTTTTATTATTTTATTTTTCACGAATGTTATCGTGGAGACGAGACGATTCGCACACGTGCAATTCCGTCGCTGCATGTGCATCGATCATACCCTCTCCCTTGTCTGGGACGAGAGTGAGTTATTTCAGATCGCACGGACGAACGTCCGACGACCGGCAACGAAGCAGACGAATGAAAACGAGGAAAAGAGGAGATGAGTTTAATCCAACCCCTGTGACCTATCTGTCAGAAGTCGAACCGTACGATTCTATTTCCGGATGCATGAAAATCCGGGACACGGGTCGTCGTCGTTGTTCGCCGTGGACTTTCGCGATCGTGATGTAGACTTTGATAACTTTTTCGTGCGGGGATGTGAATTGCGATGGGTCGAAGACGAATCAATCGTTTCCGAGATGCAATTATCGGATGTAAAGTTTGCGAGGAACGAAAACGACGATCGTCGTGTTTAAAAGCAGGTCTATGGGGTCGTATAAATTTGGAGAATTTAGAATTTCACGAAAAAAGTTGCGAATGTCATTGGGGTTCATTTTTAATAATTTTTGTTGACTTTATTGGTATAAATTCTTATGATTTTATTAAATAAAATCAGCGATAAATGTTAAGAAGTGATGGTAATGATTTTCGTCATCTTTTCCCGTGAAATTATAAAACTCGTCTCGTAAATTTAATGTCAAGCTAGACGAATTCAGAATTTTACGGAAAAATTTGCAAAATTTATTAGTCTTCCTTTCTAACAATTTTCGTTGACTTTATATGTATAAATTCGTACGATTTCACCGAAAAAAATCATCGATAAATATTCGAGAGTGATGTAATGATTTTTGTTATCTTTTCTCGTGAAATTCAGAACTCGTCTCAACGAAGAGCCTCGTAAACTTCAGTGATAATCGCAGTACAAGCACAATTTTTTAATGACATCATGGTAGGCTGCTACATACATAAAAAAAAAAAAGATGTTTGAATGGAGCGTTCTAGTTTCGCTACGGGGGAAACCAAAACATTCGCTCCAATGGTCCATGACATTGTGTCCATGATGAAGCACGATTTTTGTGAATACTACTCAGCGGGATGCATTACAAGCGGTCATGATACAAAAAAAAAAAAGGCAACAATGGTTCAACCCTGCTGTGAGAAATAGACTCGTAAATCATCGACCCCTCGCGACAACAAAACGTGTAAATTGCTGTCGCAGTCTCGTCCCACTTTTCACTTTCCAGCAGTGAGTAAAAGTGCGCTCGCTCGACTCGTCGCTTATTATTTCCACATGCCTTACATGCGTTTTTCTTTCCGTTCTTTCTATTTTTACGTCATTAAATTATCCGGCGCGAAACAATATCGTCGAGAACCGCGCTGGATTTGTTTGCGTGTCTGATTCATTGTTTTTCGAATCGTTCGAATAGTAAAATTGTTTCGTCATATTTGTATATTGTTTTCAAATGATAAATGTTATCACTCGTGAAACATTTCACAAGAGAATGAAAAAAAAAAAAATAATTCACCGTGCAATTTCTCGAGAACTTTGTTATTAAAATTGTTTCGTCGAATATACTTTGAAAACCTAGTGAAAAAAAAATCTGCGACTAGAGTGACAAAATCAACGATACCAGCGAAAGAAAAAAGGAATCTGATCTTCGAGAAATCGCATGAATGAAAGCCGTCAACTGAGGTAGAGCTTGGTCACGAGTTCTACTGTATCGAGCTATATATTACTCTCAAAGCAGATCATCGTCGCAGCATCCACATCGGTAACGGTTCAATACAGACCAAAAGAAAATACGTACTTTAATCGTGTAATTTTTTTTCATTTGTTTTCGTTTGTTTTCATCATAAACAACATACCGGGTGAACGGAAAAAAATCGAATTTCCGTGACGGGCCCACCGGAAGTCCAGGAACGGGTGTGTCATGCCGGCGGGAAGATTGCGTCGGCCGTTGACCGTCTCGCGTTCTGAAGAATCAAAGATCAAGCAGGCTAGAGCACGTGGATCGCACAAGGTGTTTTTTTTTTTTTTTACGTTTGTTCGTTACGTCGTCAGGATGGATAGAGAGATGAAAAAAAGGAAAGGGAGAAAATTGCAATCTAACAGAAAGATCGAGAGAGATAATGCGAAGAGAAGAAGGAGTAATAACACAGGAAGGGAAATAAATTGGGGGAGCTCGTCTCGTCTGACGAGGGTGGGTCGGTTTTACCATGTGGGGTTTCACATCGGGGTAGGTCGGGTTGCGATTCTAAAGAGCGAAACTCCGATCCGACGCAGAACGAATATTTTTTTTTTTATCAATCATCATCAGCTGACGAAACTAAAAACCCCGTAAGATCTACCCCCAAAAACAAATCGATCATTGAAAAACTACCCTTCAACCCCTTAAGTCTCGATTTTTCCGCGATAAACGACAACCGATCAAAGAATTTAATCCAAACGCACTTCGGACGTTGATCAATCAATCAAAAAAAAAAAAAGCGAGAGAACGAAAAAATCCGGAAGCGGATATGACGGAAGGTTTTTGGGAGATAAGATCGAGGACGATTGTGCGGATTTTTCATTGTCAATGGCGTCGCGTTTCCTCGTTCGACGACTTACTCGCGTTTGTAGCGACGATTCGATATTGCGGGGGTGGAGCTTGTTGCTGTTGTTGTTGCTGTTGTTGCTGTTGTTGTTGCTGAGCTTGCGCTTGCTGATGTTCATTCTGTTGTTGCTGTTGTCTCTGTTGTTGCTGTTGATGCTGCTGTTGTTGCTGCTGCTGATGTTGTTGCTGTTGTTGTTGTTGTTGCTGATGATGAGTTATGTTGATGGCTAACGGATGCTGGGCGTGATTGAGCTGCGTCAAATGCCCGTGGGGACTCAACGGTGGCGGTGGTTGATGATTGTGCGTATGCACGTGATTGTGATTAGGATTTTGAGGATGGGGAGACAAATGGTGAGGTCCACCAGCGCCGTGGGGTAGTAGAGAGTGCATCGCACCGACACCCACCGCAACCCCAACGGCGCCCTCTTTCGCCACACTGTACGTTGACACCATGCTGGTTCAACCCCGGAATTTTTATCCCTTTTATCTTATCTTCTCTCTTCGTTCACGTCTCAATTATTCATTTATTTATTTACATCTATATCCGTAACAAATTATTCGTTTCTCCAAAGATTGGTGTTTAGTTTTTTTTTTTTTGGTTTCCTTCAAATTCTCGGTGTATCAAAATAATCGCGTGAGCATTGAGTTTCGTTTCATTGACATTTGTCGACAATAATTTCCAATTTCTTTATATTCGTATCAACGTGAGTTCTTTTTTTAAATAATTTTTGCGGCGTGGAAATAATTCCGTGAAAAAATTGTTTTTTTTTTTAGCCACGGGTCGTCGGTTTCGACAATCCGTCGTCACGTGTAAACGTGCATGTGTGAAGCGGCATCGCAAGCGCCGAACGACAAAAAATCAATTCGACGCCACGTTTATCGTTTCATCCGGCTGCACTTTGAATTGAATGGCGTTGACGTATAACGCGCCGAAGGTGTTGTACGGGACGAAACGTCGGCGATAAGACGAAGCCGCGTGCAACGCCTCGCCACGGCTGCCCGAAATCGATCTTTCGTCGTCGAAACGCGGCCACATTTTTTCTCCCGATTTGCTCACTTATTTCATTCTTCTTTTATCCTATTATCACGATAATAATCACTCGTCGATCGATTAAAAATCCGTCGTTTCCGTGTTTATTGAACAATTTGACGTTGATAAACGTCGTCGCGAACGTGAACGTTTAATTTTTTTAAATCCGTGTTTACAGAAACACGATATATAACACTCGTGCACCCCACAATCACAATCACGCGCGCACAGACGTCTCGTTCGAGACGTCCTTTTCCCCCCTTGATCCCGTCGACTGTCAACTGTCACAGCACGAGATCAAAACCTCGAAAAGACTCTCGCGTCATCGCACACCGATCACATCCGTCCAAACGAATGCGAAACAACAATCAACCGAATAAAAAATGAAAATTAAAAAAAAAAAAAAGCCACCGAAGAATCGGACTTGTAGGGTGTTTATTGTTGAGGACGGAACCAACCCCCAAACCGATTCTTCGCCCACGTAATTCGCGCAATCGTGTAATACTACGAACCAGGCAGCATCAGCCGCATGGGGTTAGTACACCGGGGGTAAGGGTAGGGTAGCGTATAGTAGTACCGCACGATGCGGTTTACGGAGGGGGCGTTCAACACGCGTCTCCCTTGCCAAGATCGATATTTAAGGCTCGTCCGGCGTCACACTCGGTTCCCTGCCCTCTCGCGCCGTTCCGTCCACTCCGAATCCTTCATTATTTCTCGCCCAATTTTCACCGGGCGACTCCTCAAATCACGCGTAATCCTCGTTTCGTTCCTCACGCACTCGTTATCACCCGGAAAACCCGACGATTTATCGTCGATTATTCTCGTTTTAATTAAGTTTCAGACGCGATCGGGGTGATCGTAACGCAACAACCCCGCGCGCGCGTACTTTCCGACTGGGGAAATTCGAGTCCCTCCCCGAGAACCAGCTTCGTTCGTTGCTCCCCGTTCGTCCTCGGACGACCGAGAGAGAGAAATAGAGAGAGAGAGAGAGAGATAGAGGGAGGGGGAGCGATAAAGAGCGTGGGCGGAAGAGAGAAAGAGCTCGAAAGAGCGTGGGAGGAAGGTAGGGGAGGACGATAGTTCGCAAAGGCGGGGGCGGAACGACCGTGCGAGGTGAATATCGCCCGTTCACGCACCGTCTCGTCGTACGTTTCTCGTTGCAATGTGCAGAAAACGCCACCGTTCGAGCCAACCGCGCCGTTTTTCACCCACGGTTACGGAGATTCCCCGAAAACTCCCTAGGAAACTTGCGCGGGATCGCGCGCGCCTGGAACACGAGATGCGGAGGGCTCGCGCCGCTTCATGATTGTCTTCGTCTTTCTCGTTTGCACTTCGCGTTCTCTCCTCTCTCTCTCTTTGCTACGGAGTTCCCGTGGTTCTCTGTGCCGAGGGCACGAAAAAGCGGCGGCGCACTCATTCACGCAAGCTTTCCGACCTCGTCAACGTTCCATCCACTGAGCCTCACTTTCTGGCTTCTTTAGCCGTATATATACGTGTGTCCGTTTCGTATTTTTCTCTCGTTCGCTCGTTTTTTCGCGAATACACCTATGTATTACCGCACACGCGCACTTTGGCTACGCGAGAAACATCATGAGAAAGAATGAACGTCGACGGGGAAACAAGCGCGAACGATTAGCGATTGTAAATCGTTGCCCGGGTGAACCCTCGAACGAATGACGACGTTTTTTTTGTTGTTATCGCATTGGTTTTGAACTTTCGTTGAGTTCGTTGCAATCACGCGAATTGTGGAGGGTTTGTCGGTCTCGTGAACCACGAGGTAAAATAGCGATATAGCCAATGGGAATGACGGAATACGGAACGGCGTTGAGTGAGCGCCCTACTGTCTCGCGTCACGGGGAGAAAACGAGGCGACGGAGCAGCGCGGGGCGCGCTTCTGGCAATGGCAACTACCGCACACACACGCAACGTCGTTGCTCCAACCGTTGCACCGCTTGCTGCACCGAAAGGAAACAGCGCGAGACGAACGTGTGCTTGCGATAAAAGCAGGGCCGTCCCTTCGCCGGGAAATTTGCGTCCGTACCGGCTTTGAAACTTGCGACCTTTCAAATTTTCATAATTTCAATTATGAGGAGGATGCGATCTTGGGCGTACGGAGGCTGGCGTTTATTTTCCGTATCGTCGATAACTGACCAGCGCAATTTCTTCGTGTACGAGTTTGTCGAACTCACACGTGGACGTTATTATTCCGTTGATAAGGGTTTGATTTCGATTTGTTTCGCATCATTGACTCAACCCCGCGCGAATTCTCGTTATTACGTCGATCTCGGAAGGTGGAACGAAATTAATTTCCGTAATTGCACAACCTGACCAGCACAATTTCGTGGTTGCCGACGTAGTGCTACCGCTGCTGAAACCGCGTGGTCGTTTCCTTCCCCCTCTCGTCGAAGCGCAGCTTGGGACAGCAGGATTTCACCAGGTCGACTTAAGCCACCAATACCATATCGTTCCGCTGCCAATTCTCGATTTCAGGGCCGTCGGTGACTTTCACCCGCACGGCGCGGTTCTCTTCCTCACGACGGGGTTCTCCGGCAACCGTGAATTTCGTGTTACGGTCGGAGGACCGGAAAAAGAAGATCTGGGACGGTTAAGAACGGACGCGTGTGCGAAAAAGACCGCGAGGACTGAGAGGCTGCGGACCAATAGCCGAATGGCCGATCATCCGGGTTCTTTCCTCTCTCACGAGAGAGGGAGAAAAAAGGTTCGCGAGCCCTTCCACGACCTACGAAACGCTCGCGAACCACCGAATCGCCGCCCCCTGGAGGGGCGGTCGTAAAACCACCGAGATTCAGGGCCGGGCGTCGTTTCCGTTTCGACGGCACCCGCGTGTACGCGCGGGTTTTGTAGTCTTCGTAGCCAATTATCTTCCCTATCGTCGTCGCAATGATCGAATTAGAAATAGATTAATTGTAATCTACGATTTCTAAGACGGAAACGCATTTTTGCTTTCGTGATTCTGTTTAACCTTCTAGATTGGGAATTAACGTGGCTCCCAAATTCAATCTAATGCTTCTCAGCTTAGAGTATGAAATGGGGTCATTTATTGACACCACAAATGGGCGGAACTTGGAGAACCAATTATATAATCATTTAATGTCGTTAATATTTTATTACTGTTCATAAAAAGCTATAAATCTATCTACCTGTATTTCATAGCTTCTATGGATATTGTCACGAATAAATTCGTTTGAAAAACGAAAAAAAAAAAAACGGGGCAAGATCGTGCCGTCGCGTTACGTCGAAGTCGCAACGAATCCGGCTTTCGGAGCTTCGAGTGTTTACAATCTCTCAATCTCAGTTACACGCGATGCGTTCTGTGTGATGCAATTCGTCGGTACTACTCGAAAGCATTCGTGGATAAGGATCGAGCGATGAAATGAGAGATCGATTGTACACGCTCGCGATAGTCGGATGCCAGGCTTCGCGGGTTTACTACGTTCGTGGGGCTATAAACACCGAACGCGAGAGTCACGTACAGTTGGAACGGAGTCAATTTTTAGCCAGGGACACGTGCGAACGAACCGCGTGCGTGTCGGCAGACGTATCGGCCACCTCGGTCAGTGTCGGAGATCAGGGCGACCATTGGCGTACGGGCCTGAACGCCACTAGTCCAACGTCGAAGCGATATTAAGGTGTTTCTCAAAGAAAAGAAAAAAGAATTCCGATTTTTTCACGACAGTCGAGTGATTGGGAGTATCTTGTTTTTAAGGGTGGCGTTGATTTTTTCGAAATTACATGCAAAGTGACGTCTGAAAGCTTTGAAAATTCGGCGCCACCACTTAAGGTTGTCCCGGGCTCATCTTTCTACACGATTTTGAAGGATTGTGATACTTTTAAAAAGTCGACTGCCGTGAAAATCGAATTTTTTTTAAGGGGCGCCTTAATATATAGACCCAGCATTGTTTGTAGTTGTTTGAGTAGGTCATGTCGACTATTTTACCTCAATTCGAGGGGGCGGGAGGAGGCTTCGAGACCTTCAGATATTCTAGATATTTCAAAATTATTTGAATTAATTAAATGATAATCGTCAGAGAAATAATCGTAAACGTTGCATAAAATGACTCATATACGTACATCGTTTTTCGTGAAAGTAGAGTTCATAAACGTCGATTATCAAATTGTATTAAATTTTCTCAGGAATAATTAGTCGTCGCGCCGATATAATTACCAAATGGTAGACAAGCGTGGATTCAAAACGATAAGCTTCACCACCTTAAGGAGGATGGTTAAAATTCGACAAGGTTCCAAAAAGTAGACTCAATGTTTTTTTCAGACCCCAATCCCAAACAAAATTAGAAAATGACCCGAATAACAACCACCCTCATATAAACATATCGATCCCTTGCTTTTACAATGCAAGCGCGCTGTCGCTGTTCGCCACGTTTCTGCCGTCATAAACGTGGCCAAGGGCTGCTCCAGCTGCGGCAAGGCACATGCGAGAGAAGCATCGACGGGGAAAGGGGATGGAAATAAATAAGAGACGATGGTAAAACATCTTTGACCCGCCCAAAGTGGCTCAAACGTGATTACGAATAATTCAAAGTCGTCTCCATTGTAATTTTTCTTCATTCTATTTTTATAAATTGCGTACATCTGACGTAATACCTCTCGTCAACGTCATGCATACTTGAGACAGCTTCCGCATGATAATTTCATGGCCGAAAACGAACGAGAGTTCTTTTAATAACGCCTTAAGCGCTTATTCTACGGAAACGAATAATCCAAGAAATAACGTGAAGAAAGTCACGTAGCGTGCAAGATGTGTTTGCTAAGGACTCAGTCGAAGGTTCGGTTTTGTTCCGAGCGAAGGGATTCGTCGTAATACGATTTGGGGACGAGGAACAGCCGTTCGCCACTCCCCCACGGTCGCTTTTGCGCACCTGGTTTTCGAGATCTGGCGGGCGGAAGGGTCGTTATGGTGGCCGTTGAAAAATCGACTTTGGCCCAACTTTAGGTATTTTTGCGGGGTACAATGCGTAAAATTCTCCTCCTACTCTCATGGTTTCAGGTAAAAATCCAATGGACGGGATTGCCATGCAAGCTTATAGGATTTTCCACCGCTAATGGTATTTTTGGCGAAAAGATTTTCCTTCTACCGCACTTTCTCTATTCAAGGCACAGACGGTGAAACGATTTGGACAATGACGATTTATGATTCTTACAAAATGGTGATATTGGTCGTGTTGGAACGCAACTCAACCTACCCGGAATTGTGAAAATATTCTTATTTTCACGAAAATTTTCGGCGGAGATATTACTAAACTCGTTTTGCAGCGATCTCTCTTTTCTTTCGTCTCCCTCTCTTTATTGCACTTATGCTCAGCTGCGAAAATAGTTTTCTTTTGTAGCCACAAATTCAAGATAATAATATAAGAAGGGAAAAAAAAACATTCGAATCTGGAATTATGTTTGGAATAGTTGAATAAAATATCTAAAAAAATAGCAAATACATTCTGCTATAATTAATTATTTGTTTAGATAACACAAAAATTAAAAAATAATTCCACAATGACGAAAAGGCTTCATAATACCGCCCCATAATGTAGAAGGATCGAGGGTAAATCTAAATCCATCAAATCATCAATACCAAGACGATCAATATTCTCACATTCGTCCCATTAAGGGTTCGAACCCTCATCATCCTCCTCAAAGTAAAATAAAAACAGCAACAGATCCCAAAATCTCTGCAATTACGATAAAATCCAAAGCCCCAGCATCCCCGCATCCACGTGATTTTCGACACATGCATATGGATGGACACCCATCGTGACGAGTGTGATTCGTCATCTCCGTGAGAGAGCGCGGGCGCGTAATTCGCGTGCGACGATGAGAGCAAAATCGCGCGGGCGCGAACGCATACACACACACACATGTGTTTCGCGTACGTTGATGCAGCGAGGAGTTAGGTTGGGTCGTGGATAACCCAGTTTCGCTGGTGCACCGGGACGAAGCCGGTTGTGCGGAGAGTGTGCACGGAGAGTACGGAGACCGAAGAGAAGGAGAATGCGAGAACGGTCGAGAGTCGATCGATAACTATATGCACTCTTCGGTGTGCGACAGGCGCTGCCCACAACCTAGATTCTCACTCATCTAGGATGGTTGGTGCAGCAGCGCTACAGGGCGCTCATCGCAGTCACGGGGGGGGGGGAAGGGGTTGCGTGACCCACTTTGCCTTTTCCATTCGCGTGAGTTTCGTTCGAAGGGACTTCCCCCCCCCCCCCCCCGCCCACCTGCCGCACTCGAATCGAGCCCTCAAATCTTACGCATCATTCGTTCGATTGCTTCAGTAACGGTCCCGAATTTTTCCTTCAATCCCGTGGAAATCAATCAAATTTTCTTCATTTATCTACGTTATTCAAATTAAATTCGAACGTGAAATTATGTCGAAAATATTTTGTGGGCTGCATTGAGTTCCCCGCGTTAATGGCATGTTAATTTACATCCGTGTCGATCGATATTTGAATGTTAATTACGGTAGACACGAGTGTAACTACGGACGCAAACGTCACCCCATCGTTACGTCTGAAAATTGGGGACGTTGGTACCAAAGTTTTCAAAAAGTAAATTGACCTACGACCGAAATTATGTGTTCGAACAACCGTGACGACATTAAACGGAAGCGCTCAATCTCGTTATCGTTGATGCGTTAACGACGCTATTTACAACGTAATTATACGTCGTTTTCGGTCGTATTTGGGTCCGGTCGTAAAATCAAATGACAATTATTAGAGTTTCACAAAGCGACGGTAGATATAATGTCCGGTTGATCGTCGAGATACATCGAGAACGAAGACGGCGTCACGCGCGTACGCGAACGAACAAAAACCGATTTGGGCGGACGCGTCTAAGAGTTCATTAAATGGTTTCGTTCGGTGAAAGGGAGTTGGATGGCCGTATAGTTGCCTGGCCGACGTGGAGAACGCAAGATAGAGAGAGAGTAAGACAGCGCTATGGTTTTGTAGAATGAATTCTTGGACCGCTAACGTGGATGGCAAAAGGTGGGGCGCTGATGCGCGATTGCGAGAGGGTGTTTGTGCGAGGGGGGCTATAGATAAGTATAAAAACGTCAGACATGGCGGGCGTTCGACGCACGGATATACTTATAACCTCGGGCAACCTTCTGGACGGTCGCGGTTCAGACGTTTGCGACCAGACGTCGGGGCTGCCGCCATCGTCGTCGTTGCCTCCGTCGACGACGTCGGCGGCGGCGGCGGCGGCGTTGGTGATTGGATCGAGCACCGGCGCTACGTTCAAAGTCCTCAGGGGAACGAAAAAAGACCAAGATGGCCGCTGACGCATACCCGGGATTCGGTGAAAAAATTGTTTGTTCGCCGAATCTGCGCCCGGCAACGTAAATAATCCGGGGAAAGATAGCGATAACGATGCTTGGAATCGATTCTACTAGGAGCCATGGGGACATTAGTTCGACGGGAAGAAGCGTATTTGACGATTGTAGAATGTAGATTTGCGTAGCGCATACCACAAAGCGATATGCGTGATTGGAAACAAACGAATCTCATTGTTTGGTCAAAACTGCGCCACGTTTGTTTGAATGTTTTCAGGGGAATTTGTGAGGAATTCGTTTGTAATATTTCGAACAAAGTGCAGATTGACTCGAGGCTTTTTCGTCATCAGCGCGGGGTGTGGGAGGGGCGGAAGGGGGTTGATGACGCGATGCGCAGCCCAGCCGTCTGGCTTCGAAGTATCTAAAAACTCGAGTGGCGATATGGAAAGTTTGCGTTTTGTCGAGATTTAGCGGCGAGTGCAACAGCTCCGACTGGCCTTGAACGGTGGATATACGTGTATAGTCGAACGCACACGCAATGGCGGGAGGAGGCGACCTCGTGGGCCGGAGTCATTGGAACTGTCGCGTGGATTACTCGGTCTAGGAGAGCCACAACGGTCTCCATTGTTTCTAAGAGCTAACTGTGGCAGTGGAACGGCCGAGTCGTTGTAGCGAAGAAGAATAAACGACAACGGGAGATCTAAATACGCGAGAAGCGGCCATTGTTGCAATGATAAAACTCGCTTTTTCGTTTTCGAAGGTCAAAAAATGACTCGATAGCAATTTCCGTTCGAATCGAGAGATTTCAGTAGGTCAATCCTGATAAGCTCCTAATTTCGAATTTGGCGATCTTTGCACCGAAACAAGAAATCGGTGACCTTGAGAAAGTTCGAAGATTCAAATGATAAATCGAAAATATAATATTTTTGGTATATTTGATGCAGCCATCATTGACCAACCGACGACCGACTCAGGTTCGCAGTTCGAGAGAGGCGGAAGATGAAATTTCGGAATGTTTCCACGATTTCGAGGAATTACAATGGACGTAGGTAAGTCGGGACCTTGAACAGATTCGCACGCAGCGTTTCAACGACGGTATTTTCGAATACATACATCGTAGGTATGGTCTGTGACCGGTTATCAGGACCCCGCAAACTGCGAAGCGAGTCTGCCCTTTGTGTAGCCGAGCATTCGACGAAACAACGCTCGTACCCTCGGCTCTGTCTCGGTCTCTATTTGCTCTACCTCTTCGAAAAATCTTCCAAAGGTCGTGGCGTTGTAAATCGTACGAACAAAACTCACGGGCGTTTGAAAACCTTTATGCGATTTGCGAAACTATACGATGCGACAATGAAAATAAAATGTATTGAAGGGCCAAGATGGAAGGTGATGCGAAAAGCAAAGAGACAACGAAGTAACGTCTTTCATCGAGAAACGAGTGCGGACGGATCGATATTCCGCCGGCCTTCCCAACCGACGACGGCCATTGACCTATACAACGTCGGGTATTCGACTTTCCGACGTTCGACGTCTGGCCAATCAACCCCAGCTCGCTACCATCCGCGGGATTTGTTTTCTTCCCTCCGCAACTCGGTTTCGCGACCGAGGAACAGACTACCGGAGGGGTTTCCCCTACCCTCCTCCCCCCCCCCCCCAAATCCGTCTCTCAAAGCTTTTTTCTCGCGTTTCTTTCTTCGGCCTACCTCGAAGAATCTTCGGCGACGACTCTCACGTTGCTTTCTCGCGAATTTCGCATGAGAAAGCGCTAAAACGGTCTCCATGACTTCTTTTTTTTTTTGTTTATTTTCCTTTTTTTTATTCTCGTCAAGACGGACAAGGGCATGATTTTGTTTTGATTTTTTTTTCGCGAACAAAGAGAGCGTTCAATGCGCAGCGGGAATTCCGAGAAGCTCGGAGGAATTTGTGTAGAAGAATTTCATAGAATCATTTTCTTTTTTACGTTTTTTTTTTTTCGCTCGTTCTTTTTTTTTTCGGTGTCTGGAAGGCAACCGACGAAGTGGGGATGGATGTTGATCGTGTCGAAAGAACGCGTAGGGAGATGTTACGATAGCGATCGAAAGTTCCTTGGCCTCTGCGCTATGCGAACGTAGCAGGTACTTGTGTACTCGTGGTACTCGTGTATCATCGCAACAGACACGAACTTTACGGAGTAAGTGGGCGATGTGAATGAAAGTGATGTGTGCCCCGCTAGTCGAAGCAACGATCCGCTGTATAAACTCGCCGTGGCTGCGTGTCCGACTCCTCGAATCTTCTCGACTCGGCTGAGACGGGGAGAGAGAGGCTGAGAAAGAAAGAAAAAGAAAAAAGCGAAACGAAGGGGCGGGAGATGAGGGAGATAGACCGTAAGAGCCACGCAAGTTGAGCGGACGATTCGGGGACTTGCTGCTCTCGAGTGCGCACACCGTCGATACGAAGATTTCTACCTTACCGACCCTCTCCCAATATCGCACTTTGTTACCCCGCACGATTGCAAACCGTCGTGAAACATCGTCTTTTAGAGTTTCCACGTTGAAACACTTCTTCAGAGACTGATCTAACTCTTTTCTCTATTCAACAAATTTTCTCGCGTGTATTTTGATTTTCTTTTCAGGAATATCATGACTATTCTTCGTGCTTATTTCTAGCTACTCGTCCAAAATAAATTTCTTGTTAGTTTGATTGGTGAATAATCCTAAGAATTTCGGTACAGAGCAAACGAGATCGTTTTGCAAATACTTGCAACCCAGAAAGAAAACGAAATGGATTTAAAAAACAAATTATCGACCGTCAAAATGGTTCAATCAATCGCCAAACGACTTTATCGACGATTGAAGCGAACCATTCTACAAAACCGATAAAGCACGACGAGGTACATCAAACCGCGATGTTACAAATATCTAACGACGATCCGAAGCAGTAGCGGTTGCGGAGATGGTGGAAGTTGTATTGGTGTTGGTGGTGGTAAGCAAAGCCGCTTCTCGTTCGCTAGCCTCGAAATGAGGCCAAGGCGGAAGTCGCCAATTCTACTGACCGACCTGTTAACATCCGCGCGCGATCGGCTCGACGTTTTATTTGTTTGTTGTTTTTCTTCGGCCCATGGCGACTCTAATCGGCCGCGGAGTTGTCGCAAGCCCGCGAGAGAGCTTGACTTGCGCGAATTTCTCGGTCGTATCGACGGCGTTGAAGGGTCTGTACGTGTAATAAAAAAAAAAAACAAAAGTCGGAGCTCCTCGGGCGATTCGGAAAGGTCGAGAGTCTCGTCTGTGAAAACAAAATGCCGCGGGGGAGTTTTGCTCGCTGCTGCTTTCGCTCGCCACGTTGCCCCGCGCCTTCGTTTCGATGATACGGTCTCACCCGACTTACGTATGCACATTAGAGCGGTCCTTACGGATCTTGACGAGTACTTTTCCCCTAGATTGGCTCCGAATAATTTAAAAAGAAATTCCCTAGATTGCCAGCCCGCCATCTTGGAAATTGGCCATTATCAGGAGGGATCATCATTTTTTTTCCTTCGAAATACACAGGATTTTTCGACTATTCAGTTTGTTTATGTATTTGGGTGTAGTCAAATCTTCTTAAAAATACAAGAAGTATCTCGATGACTTCGTGGGATCTTTGTGGATGAAAAAAAAAAATGTTCCGGCTTGACTTTGAAATCGTTAGGGGTCATTCTGGGCCGATATATAAACGTGTTTCTCGTTTTCTTTTTATTTAGGATAATTTTGTCGGAAACATTTTTAGATGAGAAATTTCATTCCTGAAATTCAAAATACTGATTTTGAAAGTCACATGGGGCATTCCGACTCAATTCGTTTTTTCTCTAATTTCCGAATAATTTTGTGGAAAAAACTAATTGAGTCAGAATGACCCATATAACCCATAGCGACCTTAAATATTAATTGATTGAGGTGGTGACTTTTTTTCTGTATTTGACTACTGTCGGCCAATTTTTTATGCCCTTTTGAAAAAAATTATATCCATCAACACACCCTAATATACAAATATATATTAAGCTGTAAATATGTCCCATTTCCCACCACGTGGGGCACGTGTTAATATAATTTTTAAATAGTCTACTTGGGCTTAATATTTTCCTGTCGTTGTAAATTTTTTTTCTAGGGGGCGGTCCGAAAAAATGTTACCTTTGGAAAATAACGAACACCTCAATATGTATAAATTTGTAAATTTATGTATATTTAATGATACGATTAAAAAAACTACGATCGAATCGCGATACGTGCACTCTTACGAACTCTCGGTGAATAGTTAACAACGGCGATGGTTATGAGAAGGTGAAAGAGGATGTTACGAGAATGCTTCGCGGATTAAGGTGCACAGACTGTGGAATTCCTAACGGTACAAAACAACCGGCGGTTTCTTGAATGGTCCCGCCGTGTTTTCCTCTTTTTCCTTCTCAAAGTACCTCTCTTCCACAAGCATCACGTCTCATCATCAACGTCCACCCCTCTCCCGCGTTCTGTCCCTACCAACGGCAACCTCAAGAACCCGCACAGGCACTCGAGCTTTTTATTCCGCCTCTCCTACTTCCTTCTCTCATTCGCTATGCATGTAACTGCAAAAAATCGTCCCGTACTTGTTCACCGAAATGCCTCGAAGTACTTTCGGCACACGAAATATTTGTAATCCCGGTTTATGGGGCAAATTTATTTAATTCAATTATTGATTATAAAAATTCATCGAATTGAAGGATTAATCAATGAAAAAAAGTCGAATTAAATAATTTTTTGATTGTTTCGTCGACAAAATTATATTGTAAAACAATAATAATAATTAATTTATAATAATATATATATTATTTAATATAATATATTTTTATTGATTTTAATAATTGATTGATTTATTAATTGTCATTATATAGTTGAGTATTCCATTGTTAAAATTTTATTGTATACAATTATAAATAATATATTGTTAAATAGTATAAATATATAGTAAATATAAAAATGTAGCAATTATAATATCAATTTTTTGCAATACTTAAAATTAAAGACGGTTCTTAAAATAATTTTTCTCTAATTACATTTAAAACGAAAAAAAAATTATTGCCATATCGCAATTGCTCTCGTGAGTTTATAGACTCGAACCAGATGTTACCAGGTAAGATATGTACATGTATACACGGTTCAACGACGAAATGCGGCGGCTCGGAGCGGGTGATAATAAGCGCGAAAATATATCACAGAGACCTCTCGGTACTTTCTACACCGGGAGTGCAGAAAGCGGCGTTGACTCAGCCGGGCGAAACAGAAACCCGGTTCACCTGAATGACCACTATCAACGGTATTGCGAATATCTACATATGGGGCGAATCGCAACGTTTCGCCTGACACACACTCTTCGATCCCCCGATGTGGTCGACAATTTTTTTTTTTTTTCGATTCTTTTGGATTTTCGGACCTCGCTGATTTTTTATTTTTATTTTTCCGACCTTGCCTTTCCCTCCTCGGACCCCTTTCTTCGTTTTTCGAGAGGTGATTGTTATTTCGTTAATTTCGAATTGGATACCATTTTTTTTCCAGATACTTCATCGAAATTGGGAATTTTTTTTCATTAGAGTGAAATAGTGCTCGTCCTCCAAATATTAAAAAAATTTTTTTGAATTTTTATATCTGATAAGGGTTTTCTATTTTTAAAATAGAAGAAAAGTGAAATCTTTCTTGCAAAAATCGATTTTTCGATTATTTTTGATAGACAATCGGTCGCCTATCGAAAATAAACGAATGATCGACTTTTCGCAAGAAAGACTAGGAAATCTTTATCACATATTGGAATTTCGAGTAAACTCGAACTTCTCAAAATTTTCAAAGAAATAAAAAAATTATTGAGAACATTTTTTCTCCAATTAATAATTGGCTCAATAGCAGTTACCTCTTTCAAAAAAAGGAAGGGGGGGGGGGGGAGGGGAAAGAGGGTTCTAAAACATCTTTAAAAAAATCAATGAGAACCGAGGATCCAAAAGGTATTGAAAAAAATAAAAAGTCATCGACCACATCGCGGGATAGAAGCTTTTGATTCACGCGAAACGGGGCGATTCGCCCCATACATATATCCTCACACACGTGCGTGTGAGTGTGCGCGGTTCATCCACCGCGTGCACACGTGATAAATGTCACAATGCACGAAAGCACGCATGGTTACGCCGCTACGTACTAATCTATATCAAATTCATACAGAGCCGATGGCGGTGGAGACTCGGAGTACGCGCGCGCGTGTGTATTCGTCGCGCTATCGCACTCGCAATCTGCTACAGCGACACTCTATCACAGTTGCCGGGTTGGTAGAAACCACTGGCTCGCTCTTGCTCGCACGGTGATCCAACCTCGCACGGCATAAATGTAATTAATACAAATGGGCCCCGCGCATGTGTGTACAGCACGTATTATCACCGTATCGTTTTACGCACAGTACATAAGCTACCTGTGTAATCTCGCGGGCTCTCGTGTTCTCTTGTACGACGATGAAATTTACGAGGGGAATAATAGAGACGCGGTGAATCGTTCGTTTAATCGAAACAGTCGACGCGTTGTGGCGAATCAACTGCGAATTGAAATACAGATGTAGAAACTTGAGAAACTTGACGAAGACGTCGGTGAGCCGATCGGTTGATTCGATCTCGGCTCTGCACTCGTAAATATAAATCCCCCCCCTCTGTGTAGACGTCGTTGTTTGGTCATACCCGAGTGAAAAAATTAAATATAGTTTATTTATCAACTATATATCGAATTGGGCATATGTAGACTATATATTAACTATATATAATTGATATAACCCCAATTTCGTATTTGGGTTATATATAGATCATTTTTGGATATATCATTATATTATATTAAAGAGAATTATATATTATTATTATTTTTGGAATTATTATTAGTATTATTGAATTTTTTTTTAATTGGACATATATAGACTATATATAAACTATAGATAGTCTATATATAGACTATAATAATAATAATATAATTTTATAATAATTATATAATTTACATAATTTATATAATAATAATAATATAATAATTGATAATTAATTATTATATATAATAATTAATATATAATTATATTATTTATAGAATCTTTGGATATATTATTATATTATATTAAAGAGAATTATATATTATTATTATTTTTGGAATTATTATTAGAATTTTTGAATTTTTTTTTAATTGGACACATATAGACTATATATAAACTATATTTAAATTATATATAGTCGATATATCGTCAATTCCGTACATAGGTTATATATAGACTATGATTATATCCATTTGTGGATTTTTTTCTTGAATTGAACATAAAAAAAACTATACAAAAACTATATATAAGCTCAATTCCATATATAGTTCATATACAGACTATACATGAATTTTTTACTCGAGTACGCTAATTGTTGAATAATCTTCTCGACGCTGCAGTTCGTAATTCCCGGTCGTAATGAGTACATGTTCGTCTTATTACTCAATAAAATCAGTCTGTCTCAATCGAGCAATGGATATTTTGATCTTGGGATTCCACAGATTTTGGGGATTTTTAATGTCCCGCTGAAATGTCGAAGGAACGGGAAATCTCGTCGGTTCGATCGTGAGGGTAAGGCGAGTCGCGTCGGCGCGGTTTCTCGAGACAGCGGGAACCAAACCGATGTCCGCGTCTTGGCTCGTATAGTTGTGCCGCATTGCCGACAAGGTCGCACAAGTGGAGCATCGGCAGATGCGGCGCGGTAACACACATTCGGCAACATATTTCCACATCGGATCAAACGCGAAAGATTTTATCACGCAGCGAGAAGAATTTGGAGAGACATTGACGAATATTTCGATCGGGGAAGGACGAAGGGAAGAAGAAGAAGCAGCTGCCGAATTACAGAATAGATCTCCGTAATTTTTATAGGGGATAATTAAAATCTTTGGGAGCTGAGAATTTCGAGACGATGGAGAACAAAAAAAGGACACAATTCTATTGAAAGAACATTTTTACATCGTCGAGGATAGAAAGGGTTTTTTTTTTGGTTCAAATTTCTCAATGATACGAGAAAATGTTTATTTTATCGAGTATTTTTTATTTTTCAAGCAGCGGGAAAATATTTAACGCGACATTGGCGAGGTATTCGAGGCTTTTCTCATTGTTCTCAAGCGACAAGCGAGCGCGCGCGTTCGTCTTTGGCTCGGCAACTCGTCGCGAGAATTGCGTGCTACAGGTGCGAAATCGCTGCGGTCGACGCGATGCCGTTACGCGAAGCCAGAGAAGATTCTTGAGTTTTTTTTCGGTGCGAGAAGCACCGGAATCCGTTGATAAATCACAGAAGAAAGAGCTAGCGTAGTATTCGTATGCTTACATAATTATTATATACTTGTAACGCTTTCCAACCTTCATATTTTACCACCCAATTCAATGCAATACTTTGAAAACCAATGTTTCTTTTTGATTATTTTATTTATCATTTTTTTCGTGGCTAAATGATTGAGGAAGCTTAAAAAGGTTGTCATTTCTGTATTTTTTAATTGATACCTTATCGCCGTCTATGTTTACGATCGATACCATATCGTCGGTAGCTGTCTAAATTGCCCGCATGATCAGAAGATTCGATAGCGACGACGATATGACGAAAATGTGGAATAGAAATCATGTCGGGGATGATAAAATGGAGGTGAAATTGACCGTTGATAATTCTGATTTTATTTGACTGTTCGATATTTCAAAATTTGCTATCGTTCTCCGGCACCCATTCGTCGAATATCCGATTGTTATTAGTTGATTGCCACCAGTTCATAATCAGCTAATTGCTCGCGCAAATATTGTGAAGGAAATATCGTTCGTTGTTCGATTTAAAGATTTTCTACTCTAATGTACAATAAAAAATATCTTTCTTCTTCACTTTTCAATGAAATTTATTTATTTTTATTCTAGTTCGACTACAATTTTTCATTGATTTCTGGTTTTTTTTTACGTATCTCAATACTTTTCAAACTATTCAACTTTGCCCACTCGGAAAAAAATCGCATTCGGGTAGGAATTCCCAAATCACGATTTTTCAGTCCGGTATTTTGTTCCCTCTTACCCATAAGCACTCGTGCAACCGGAAGCCATGATCTGTCATTCGTACATTTCACAAAGAAACATTTTCATCATGAATTCAAAATTTATGAGACACGAGCCACACATCGCTCATTGCCGCAATGCTCGTGTAATTCGTTCCAAATACGGATAATCTCTCATCATTACAGCTTCTGACCGGTATTCGCTACGCTCTCAACGTCCATTCGATCAATCACGCGGAAAATAATAGACCACTCAGAATTCATGGCTAATGAATCGAGTTATCTATCGATCGAAGACGTGACAAGGATAACAAATAAATAAACAAATAAATAAGTCCACAAACGAATAAATAAATAAATAAATAAATGAATAAATAAATAAATAAATAATTAAGCAAACAGATAAATAAATAAATGAATAAATAAATAAATAAATAATTAAGCAAACAGATAAATGAATAAATGAATAGATGGATAAATAAATAAATAATTTAATAAATAAATAAATAAATAAATCAATCAATCAATAAATACAACAGCGACCTCGAAAAGTGCGAAATATCGTGACGACGAGTGACAGTACTGCGATTTGTTGAAGAAGATTTAAACGTTGGCAAACTGTTGCAGCGAAGGTAATGGAAGAATAAATAAATTGTCGTGCGGAGAGGAGGTAAGAGGATGTGAGAGGCTCAAGTCGAGCGTGTATGGTAACCGTTAAGCCGTCTCCTGTCGGAGCGAGCAAGTGAAGTACGGTTAGTTTCTCCCCGGATGTGTACTGGCCTTCTTCTCCGGGAACGAACGAGCGAGCGCGGGTTTCGCGAGCGTTCGCCGTCTCGGTAGCGGCCGTTAGCAGCGTCGGGAATGACGACGACGACGGCGACGACGAAGACGACGATGACGACGGCCTTGTCCGGAATGCAGCGAGCTCCGGGCTTTTCCGTCCTCGTCGTTTCGCGGCAAAGTCGAAAGACGAGATATTACTCGGGTTCTTCGTTATTCTCGCTTTTCAGCTTGCGCTACGGTTAACTCGTTAGAAATTGTCACAACTGGTGATCTTGTCTTGACGCACACTCGCGAGATCCGCGAAATCAGCTTAAGCCCTTTAACCCTCCGTCGTCGCAGTGGGTGGAATCCACCCGTCGATCGACCGACGATCGGCGATTTTTGTTTCCGTTTTCATCTCTTTATGAATTTTTTTAAAACATTTCGCCATTTTACTTTTCGGAAATACTCTTTTCGTACATCATCTAGAATGTTTAAAGCATCTTGTGGAATTTTTTTAACCACTTCGGACGGATAGTTTGCTCACAATCGTTTTCGAAAACTGATCGGGTGAAATGTACCCAGTGTGGAGGCTGTGATATCATTTGGTGGTGTGATGGGGAAGGGTTGTTGATTTTATTAGGAATAATTAGTCGTCTCGCTAATAAAATTGTCGCGACATAAAGAAAAAATTGCATTGCAATGTATTTAAAATGAGAAACTTTACCGGGTTATTGAGAATGTTTACAAATCGACTAAAAGGTTCAAAATAGGCTCAACATCTTCCTTCCTTCATTAAAAATCAACTTCCGACCCGTCCCAAACAAATCTCGAAATGAATCCGAATACTAACCCCCTTAATGTACAAACAGATGCAGAAACACCGCATCTGAAACGTGTAAAGACATCCCGGATCGAATGAACTTATCGAAAATTCCATCGCCCACCGCTGCTTATTTAATTCACGACATTCGTCTATATCCCGTCTATTTTTGCACTCTTAAGGCGGAACTTTACTCTCGGAACGAATAACGTTCGCAACTACGAGAAACCATTAGACGTATTATCGCCGGCAAAACCTCGAGCCCTCGAACTGCTTGAAAACTTCGCAAATTCCCGTACATCACACGAATGGAAAATTCGACGGATATAAATTACGTCGAAGAAAATAGTTTTCAAGTTTGCTCGATCATCTTGGAAAATGTTTGGTCTACGGAATCATTCAAGCCTTGCGCTTAATACGAGACCGTTAAAAGAGCATTCGCACGTGCGTTTTTGGTCGCAAGAGTTAGCAAATTCTTACGAAAAACGTCAACGTTCGCGATGCGACGTTTACCCAAGTAAAAAAATTATTTACAGGCTGTATATGAACTTCATATGGAATTGGTCATATATAGCTAATATATAGTCCATATATGTCCAATTAAAAAAATAAAAAATCTGAAAATAAATATAATAATGCCAAAAAAAAAAATAATATATAATTTGCTTGAATATAATATTATATAAAAAAATTACGTATAGTTTAATATATAGACTATAAATGCCCAATTCCATATAAAGTTCATATATAGACTATGTATAATTTTTTCCACTTCGATATTCATGTTTTAATCTCGTATTCATTATTATTTTCAATTATTTCCTTCCGCTCCCGTTCGAAACTTCATTTCGCGGGCGGAATAAATGAGATTGAAATTACAAGGATACGTTTGCAGAGTGAAGTTGCGGAAGACGACCTTGTCGGGAATCGATCAAACCGAGCTAAAGATATAACTCACGTAGCCTACCCGACCATGCTCTGTACACACGCCGTGTATGACGACGACGACGACGACGGATCGGCGCCGTTCGTCGCTTCCGGCCTACTATTTTCCTGACTGACGTCACGAACGCAATTTTATTTATCGTCTGGGTATAACGTGCGTAACTGGACTACTCGGGTCTCTGGCACCGAGACGCGTACGGTTGTGCCGGGGAGGCCCCGGGTATTAAAACGAGTTCTATTCTTTACCCGGCACCGAACGATATCCTGTTGGGTGCACGCATAACAATCGCTCGCGAGGTTGTACACGAATGTGCAGCTTCCGTTCAGGGATTCAATTTTCGTCGAAATATCATTATTATCGGATTATTAAGGATTAAAATAATAATAATAATAATAATAATAATAATAATAATAATAATAATAATAATAATAATAATGATAATAATAATAATAATGATAATAATAATAATAATGATGATAATAATAATAATGATAATAATAATAATAATAATAATAATAATAATAATAATAATAATAATAATAATAATAATAATAATAATAATAATAATAATAATAATAATAATAATAATAATAATAATAATAATAATAATAATAATAATAATAATAATAATAATAATAATAATAATAATAATAATAATAATAACAATAACAATAACGATAATAATAATAATAATAATAATAATAATAATAATAATAATAATAATAATAATAATAATAATAATAATAATAATAATGAAATTTAATTTTTCTTAGAACTTGGCTGTAAGTACGAATAAAATAAGAAATCGTGAGCATTACTCGGAGGCATAAAATTTATGGGATTGTGATTTACTGGAGCACCGATTTTTAAATAACTTAATTACCCTCAGTAAACCAATGAACATTCATTCACCTTTAAAATGTTTCATCGAATATTTTTATCGTTGCATCAAAAACACACAAATACGAACTGATTGGAAATATTAAAATTGCAGGGAAATTGTGAATTCAAACGAGAAATCGGCTACTTCGTTACGGCCGAGTATAAATCTTAAGATCTTTGGTACGTATAAATTCAATTACGAGAAAAGCTATCACCAATATATAAATTCCATAAAACAAGTTAATCAGATCAAGTACGAACCCAAACCGGATTCCTAGTTCGAAAATCCAACTAAAAATGCGGAAAGCAAAGCGATTAGAAATTCGACAAAAATGTCCTGATCGAGATGACCGGTTAAGCGATTGTAAAATAATTTTTATTCTCTCGTGTATTTCATAATAGCGCGAATTATCGTGAAAGCTCTCCATCACGGTCTTATATACAATTTTCGAAACTCCTCCAAATTTTCGGTGGTGGAGAGAGATCGTCTAAATGAATTTTTTTGTTTCTCAAAGCCGCCGCAAGTAGGGCGCCACCGGAACTAAAGTAACTCGGGCGCGAGTAATAAACATAAACTTTTATTCCCATCATTACCTCGTGCTTGAGCTATTTGCTGCGTTCTATTAATTCCGTAATTCTTTTACGGTTCTGGTGAATGGTTTGAGGAGGTTGTGTATATTTGACGATGGATTAACGATATAACGGGTGATCGGAATTAATTTGTACAACTTTCTTGGGTTATTAGAAAGATATCGACAATCTGCTTCCATCTTTCTTCCACCTCACTTTAGTTCTAGTGGCGCCCTAAATTGCGGCGGCTACGAGAAACAATAAAAATATTATTTATGCGTCCTAGTAAAATAATCTTAACTCCAAGACCTGCATTTAAAACCACGCTCGTCATAACGAAGAATCAAAGACGTCCACGAGTCCGAATCGAAGATCGTTAACTCGTGATAATTCATCAACCTATCGAAGTTTGATCAGCGATTCGTGAATCCGCGTTGCAAAACCCAACAAGTCGAACGCCATACGTTAACGCAAACTATTCCCTTCTATCCTCATTTCCAGCGTTCGTCTTACTTCCGGTTATTTCTCCCGACGAGCGCAATCCACACGATTTTGACTAACCCACGAAAAAACATCGTACTCCCAACATCGCTGAGCTTTTACGTGCTCGTTGTCGACAGTGGCGACATCTCCTCGTATCGCCTCGAAGTAAAATTGTAACACCAAACTTACAATCGTGCATTCTTCGGTCTTCATAAATATAATTTCTCAATTGCGTATCTAGATATAAAAAACGTAATTATAACCGACGTATACGTCAGCTACAATGAGAATGTGACGATTTGCAAATCGTAACGACCGGATAATAATAATTCTTACGCATCCAGCAGAGCGCTGAATCGTTTGCGCGCGTGCGCTACACACTCAAAACAAAAAAAAATCTAAAACATACGTCAGCTTCGCCCTCTTCGTCGTCTGCATATCGCAGTGAGCGGCCGACAGTCGCGAGTAGATAAGAAGACGAGCACGAGGCAGATAAGCCCGGCGGCAAAGTGAAACATAGACGTTTAGACATATGGCGAAACGAAACCTAGCCACAACCGACGTTAAAACCAACCGTTGCCTCAACTGCAACAGTACGAAAACTCACCTATCACCGACATGTCGCTGGTGATTCGACGATAACCGAAGTTTCGTCGTTAATCGAAAAATCTCTTCTTTCCTCCACCGCCGTTGTCCTTTATTTACAAAAAAAAAAAAAAAAAATTAAACGACGTTTCCTCAACGATGACGACGATTATTCATTTTATTTACGAGAGAACGAGCACTCGGGCACATTCGTGAGCTTTCGTCGTCTTCCTCGTCCTCGTCCGCGTCGTCGTGGTGTCTCGCGACTCCAACCGTCATGCGAAATTCACCGGTTTTGCGCACACACGTGTTTCCACTTCTCGTCGCACTATCGTCTGCTATTTATTGTCGCGTCGGTATATCGCCGTTATACGATCGAAAACGCTCTTCGTCGATCGTCTTAATTCCAATTTTGACGATGATACTTCTTTCTATACAAGGTTTTTTTTACCAACCTTGACTTTTCAAACTTCTTCCACGTTGATTCGCGAAAGTAAATAAATTTAAAATAAAAAAGAAAAAAAAAAGAAATTTTTTTGAACGCAATTTGCAATTGTAATTCTCGTCAACACTGGGAAATAGTGCGATTAGACTCCCCGTCCCCCCCCCCGAACACGATTTTTGACGGATTCACGAAGCACAAACCACACGCGCGTTTTTCTTTGACGAAGTGTAGGTTTTTTTTTTGTTTAGGGTTGTTGTTCAACGGCTGTTCATTCTCTCGGGGCTCGAACAGAGCTCGGTGACAACGCGATCGGGGATTCTCCCGTGGTCACCGACGAAATTATATAACCCTCACGGGCCTTCGAGGGAGCCAACGTGAATAAAGAAGCGAGACGATCGTCGTCGAAGCGCCGGCGAAAGAGCGACAAGGACGGTTTGGACGGAGGTTTTCGATCGGTAAAACAGATTTACGACGAGGTCGGTTAATGATACAGCTGCTGCTGCTGGTGCTGGCCTCGTTGCCGTTACGACACGAGTTTTTCTTTACGCCAGAGAGATCACCAACCCGTTTAGTTTCACACCAGTCTGTGCGTATTTCTAAACTCTGTATCGATTGTCGGTCTTCCTATCTATTTCACGTCCGATTGAAAGAACAAAAAAATTCGGAAAATAAAAAAAAATACCATTCACTGGGTTCAATTATTTTTTTAAATAAACTTTTGGTATTTATTGTGATTGTAAAAATGATTTGGCGACGATTTCACGAATAGATCGGAGCCGAGTCTTCGCGAAACCGGCTGCGAGGTTGTACCGCGATGCTACTACGCGACAATCTTGCTTCGATCACTCGCCGTACTCTCGATCTCTCTCTCTCTCTCTCTCTCTCTCTCTCCTCGCAATCGCAAACTATCGCGTAGCTCTTGCTTATGTACAATCGACGTGTATATAGCCGTGAAACGGCGAATCGTCGGTGTTACAACCGACGTACGAGGACGATTGAACGAACCGACTTTATATACTCTCGCCGTTGGCCCGTATGTCAGCGGGCAAACCGCTCCGTGTGCGAGGCGAAGAAACGGCTATAGACGAACACGCGGCTGCTGCTCCGAACCATATGCTCGTGTCCGTTTCGACGAACTCGCGGCGCGCCTCTTCTACACCCCCGGAGTTTCGAAATTTCTCGACGAGGCTTTTCCTCGCTTCACGAATATCAAATCCGATTGCTTGGAAAAATCAAAATACGCGAAAAACGATTCAGAAAAATCAAAATACGCGAAAAAGGATTGATAAAAAACAAACGTAAGATCGTCAACGTAGAATAGTTCAATTAAAAATCACAATACGCGTGTCAACGTTACGTGTGTTCGCTCTTAATCATTCGACG
Source organism: Sussaba pulchella (assembly GCA_963971145.1). Lineage (NCBI taxonomy): Eukaryota > Metazoa > Arthropoda > Insecta > Hymenoptera > Ichneumonidae > Sussaba > Sussaba pulchella. Next base: position 2,377,714 of record OZ020166.1, read on the forward strand.
GAGCTCCGGAAATTAACAAATTTCGTTTTTCCGCGCATTCGCCGTTGCCGCAGTCGATCGCGAGATAAGAAGTCGTCGTTGTCGTCGACCGGTGTTATCACTCGCGTGCGGCTTAACCGTCCCCGAAATATGCTTCCGCGCGTGTTCGTACTTGAACCTTAACTCGCGCGTGCCAATGACGTAGGTTGCGCCGCACACGGGACCGATTAGAATTCAAGATTTAATGTCTTTTTTTATTCGTCGATCACGTTTGAACGAACGAATTTACGCGCGAAATGGTACAGTTTGCGCACGTTTGCGCTGTTACACGTCTAATTTTATTAAATCACTGTCCCTTTAAAAAAGCCCTTTTTGTGGAAAATTGTTTATTTTTTTTTAAAGATGTTACAAACGCGTGCGACGAGGATTTTTTTGGGAAAAAAACGTGTGTACCGCCGTGTGGCTTGATTGCCACATGTACACGGACTACGTACGACCACCAGTCCGACGAAAGGCGAGATCGTCGAGCGGCGCAGAAACTCGGCGAAAAGCCGAACCGTGCCGGGGGATCCCTACCCGAACCTCCTACGATCTCTCTTTCTCTCTGTCTCGTGTCGTCGCAACGTTGCATCGTTGCAACTTTACTTTCCGTCTCGCTCGTTCTCGCGTCGTTCTCGCATCGTTCGACGACGGCCTCGCCGACTGACGAGAACAGAAGGGAAAAAAAAAAACGATCCATCCTCTTTCCACGATGCAATTCCTTTGCTCCCGGCGTAACGTGCAAAAGTGCACTCACTCGCGGGCCTCGTTGAGGTAGGGCGAATGGACGAGCGTGGAACGAGTGAATGACGAACGTAGCGAACGAAGAAGAGATTTTTCGTTTCCGTAGGTGCGTTTGGATAATGGATGAAGGAGGAACGAAGTGGCGGCGTGAGGTGTTTGGATCGAGGGAGATGGAGAGTTAATTGGAAGCGAGACGGATTGGGAAAGTGAGACAAGTTGGGATGAGATGGGGAGGGAGGGGGAGAATAAGAGAGAGTGAGGCTGGATACATATCGTGAAGAAAGACGTACGTGGGACGGTGAGATGAGCAACGTGGATGAGAAAATACTTGATTCGATTATCTGTCGATTAATTAGTTTTATCCAGGATTTTTCAGGAATGATTAGTCGCCCTGACAATGTCATTACGAAAGAAAAGAAAAATTCTGTATGTTTAAAACGAGAGACTTGACTTCGAATACGCGAGAGTAAGAATTGGACTGGGGAGGACAAATTAGGCTTCACATGTTTCTTATTTTTTCTGGAATCGATTGATATCTTTTCGCAATCAAAATTCGAAAAATGATCGGAACAAGAAGCGCCTAGAACCTTAAGAGCCTAGGAACTGAACATGGGACCTTCGTGTGCTTCCAAATTTTTCATCCTTAAATAATTTTTAAACCGAGGCGGTTTAAATAGCTGCAAAAAAAATTTATTTATTATTTATTATTTATTATTTATTATTTATTATTTATTATTTATTATTTATTATTTATTATTTATTATTTATTATTTATTATTTATTATTTATTATTTATTATTTATTATTTATTATTTATTATTTATTATTTATTATTTATTATTTATTATTTATTATTTATTATTTATTATTTATTATTTATTATTTATTATTTATTATTTATTATTTATTATTTATTATTTATTATTTATTATTTATTATTTATTATTTATTATTTATTATTTATTATTTATTATTTATTATTTATTATTTATTATTTATTATTTATTATTTATTATTTATTATTTATTATTTATTATTTATTATTTATTATTTATTATTTATTATTTATTATTTATTATTTATTATTTATTATTTATTATTTATTATTTATTATTTATTATTTATTATTTATTATTTATTATTTATTATTTATTATTTATTATTTATTATTTATTATTTATTATTTATTATTTATTATTTATTATTTATTATTTATTATTTATTATTTATTATTTATTATTTATTATTTATTATTTATTATTTATTATTTATTATTTATTATTTATTATTTATTATTTATTATTTATTATTTATTATTTATTATTTATTATTTATTATTTATTATTTATTATTTATTATTTATTATTTATTATTTATTATTTATTATTTATTATTTATTATTTATTATTTATTATTTATTATTTATTATTTATTATTTATTATTTATTATTTATTATTTATTATTTATTATTTATTATTTATTATTTATTATTTATTATTTATTATTTATTATTTATTATTTATTATTTATTATTTATTATTTATTATTTATTATTTATTATTTATTATTTATTATTTATTATTTATTATTTATTATTTATTATTTATTATTTATTATTTATTATTTATTATTTATTATTTATTATTTATTATTTATTATTTATTATTTATTATTTATTATTTATTATTTATTATTTATTATTTATTATTTATTATTTATTATTTATTATTTATTATTTATTATTTATTATTTATTATTTATTATTTATTATTTATTATTTATTATTTATTATTTATTATTTATTATTTATTATTTATTATTTATTATTTATTATTTATTATTTATTATTTATTATTTATTATTTATTATTTATTATTTATTATTTATTATTTATTATTTATTATTTATTATTTATTATTTATTATTTATTATTTATTATTTATTATTTATTATTTATTATTTATTATTTATTATTTATTATTTATTATTTATTATTTATTATTTATTATTTATTATTTATTATTTATTATTTATTATTTATTATTTATTATTTATTATTTATTATTTATTATTTATTATTTATTATTTATTATTTATTATTTATTATTTATTATTTATTATTTATTATTTATTATTTATTATTTATTATTTATTATTTATTATTTATTATTTATTATTTATTATTTATTATTTATTATTTATTATTCTCATTTTTTTAACGAGGCTTTTTATCCCCTAACCAGAGATCCGCGAAATGGAGGATTCTCTTTTATTTTTAAGCTTCGGGGTTATAGTTTAATTGCTGTGTCGCGAATAAAGGCTTAGAATTTCGTTAATAGTTTCATCGCACGTGTACGTGTACCAATGGCACGCCGTTAATCCACCGTTCGTATTATTGGAATTTCCATCGTTCTAAATATATCGTCATTACCATAATCGCATTTGATACGAGATTAATACTAACGACTGTTTCACGGTATTTCAGGAACGACTGCGATAACGCGAGGCAGCGAATTCACCCGCGTATGCGCGAACTGGACGCGAATGTACAAACGCGACGAGACTTTTTCATTCTTTCGTGTTTGATAAACCAATGAATGTCGATTAGTACTCGATAAGATAATTCATGGTTATTTTGCAAATACGGATGATACGTGATCGACGTTTATTGCACGTTTTTACGAATTTTTTAAAATTAAAAACACATTTTTCAAAAAACGATTGTGAGCAAACTATCGGTCCGAAGTGGTTGAAAAAATTACAGAACATGCTTTGAACATTTTACATGATGTACGAAAAGTTTATTTATAAGAATTCAAATGGCAGGATGTTAAAAAAAATGTCTAAAGAGATGAAAACGGAAAGAAAAACCGCCGGTCGCCGGTTGATCGACGGGTGGATTCCACCCTGTGCGACCGTGAAGGGTTGAAAGAAAAAAAAAGGAAAACAAACGTTTCGACACGTCTTAAAAAAGCGAATTAAGGGGAAAGTATGAGAATTTAAATAAAATTTTTATTACACAAAATAAATAAAATATATCGTTGCGAATAAGCGATAAATTCGAATGTTAGAAATTTTATTAATTACCTTCGATACGCGAAGTTAATCCGATTTATTCATGCAGTTGCAGTCATAAAGTTCCCGATCTTCACTCCGAGCCAATATTTCGAGTTTCGAATGTCCGAAATTCAATCATTAAATAAGAAAAAAAAATCCTTTCATCAATCGATACAAAAAATCGATAACGCGATCGATCGATTTTTCGTTTCCTCGCAGTTTTTATTTAATGTTCGTTACATGTTTCACAGTCTCGACGCCCAGCAACGGCCGCGTGGCAGTTCCCCAGCTTATCAGAAGTTCGAGCGATAAGCGTTAAGGCTGCATGTACACGTAAAAAAAATATTAACAATAAAAAATCATGATGGCCGGCTGCAATATCAAACGTTCATTCGTCGATTCACTTTCGCTCGAGCTTTTAAACGATTCGTTCGACAATGTCCAACGTTTCGTCGTATATTTCGATGAAACGACGAAACGTGACGAAGCTCAACGCCACTGATTCATTGTACAATAAAAAAAAAAAATCTGTTAAGAATCGTGGGAGTAATTCGCGACGATGATAACGCATAATTCGATCGAGCAATTATACCGAACGTAAAATATACGTATCGACGATAAGAAGAAGAAAAAAAAACGCATAACGGCAGGAGAAAGCGGGTGGACCGACTACGGCCATGTGCCTTCGATTTGCGGATGCTGGTAGATCGTCATCTCGTGAATCAACGGTTCCATAAATATCCAAAGCGGGTGTGAAACACGTTTTGTAATAAAAATATCGTTGGATCGAGATCTAACGATCATTTCTATACTATCGTGTCACAGAAATCATCAGCCCGTGACGTATAATAGAGCCCCTATAGCGAGAATAAAAAAAAATCATGGACCCAAGCTCAAAAAAGAAAAAAAAAAATAGATCCAACAATCAATTTCCTTATAAACGTCGTACAGCTTTGTACCGTCGGGTCATTATATCACAATCGTCGACGTAAAACGCCCGTCAACGTCCCAAACTCCAACAGTTTCGCTTTTCGATCTCACGTTGCAACGCCATGCACACGAATATATTACATACGTCCGCTCTCGAGCGATCGAAGGCAAAGATGTTTTTTTTTTTTTTTACCCGACTGGTTTTTACCCGTTCGTAGCTCGGTCGATAACTAAAAATGATTATCTAACGTCGTTCGTAACGCGTTTGATATTCGCACGAGTCGTTCACTCAATAATTATAGCGAATAAGATTATCGCGAAACGATGGAGACGTTGGGGGAGGGAAGGGAGAAGAAACCGGGGCTAACGTTTCGAAATGATGGTCGTAACGAACATGGCGGCGCGCATGTCGCGTGCGAAACTTTGCCACGCGGTCTCGCGACGTCCATAACCTCAAAATAATTTCCCCGAAGACGCTTTGCGCTTGATAACCCGGAAGAAAAGCACGATTCGCTCGACCGGGATGTTTATTCAACGGTTTGCAAGCATCGACGCCATTTTGAATGTCGCCGAAACAGCGAAAAATAACTGAAACGACTCTTCGAGAGATTGTCGAAGCTGTTTCGCGGAATTTTCGCGTCGTTTGTCCAGGTCGCGATGCCGTTTACGACGTGGGTTTTCAGCACTGGAGGACGACGCGAATTTAGAGCGAGTACGACGATTCGTCGGATAAGAAATGAGTTTTCGTTGGAAGAGATCTTGGACTTTCGCCGTAGCTGCGGCCCTGAACGGGAACGTTTTTTCGCTCGCTCTTCCGGACATCCCCGAGGCCCGAGTGAGAAGCAATTTGACTCATTCTCACCGGGCATTCGTTGACTCGCATTGAATCGACGATCGTGACTGCAAAAGCGTGCGAGTTTCCGTTTGGATTAATCGCCGAGCCAATCAACTGTCAGCACAATCGTTTTTCGAGAATTACGCAGTTGATGAGTTGATTGTCTTTCGAGAGAGAGATAAAAATTGATGATGTTTTCTTGAAGATCGGAGAAATTTTAATATCCTCGTCTGTGTAAGATTCTGCACGGAGACTGGATGGATAATCATTTTTGCAATTTGCAGTACATCTAATTGCGATCGAGAGAATATTCCGACGTCGATATGTTTTTCATCCATTTGTCGCAAAAGCTTCGTCAAATACTTGTACGCATATGGAATTGAAACAAAACCTCAATGTTGATAAATATATTTCGAAATATATTTTAACTCTTCGATAATTCGATAAAATCGATATTCGTCAATGATAATCAACCAAAGTTTAACGAACAAAATCAAACTCAAAGTAATATAACAATCCGAGCAATAACGGCGTTTCTAACCTCCAAACCGTGCATCAACGCACGAGGACCTAACCTCCAAACCCACGCCGAGCTCATTCATCCTCGCCTGCAGCGTTTTCGTCGCAACACCAAGACAGACCAAACCGAGCTACCCCAAAGTAGCCCAAAGCAAGGCAGATAAGACGAAAGATGAAGATGAAGAGTTTTTATTATTTTTCTAAATATAAATTCTTTACTTACCGGCATGCGTGACGTATCGAGCCGTGTTGGCCGCTACGACGGCGTTGTACGCCTGCGGGGTGCCGGTGATACCCGGTTGATTGACATTAACGTGTTGCTGTTGCTGCTGTTGCTGTTGTTGAGGATGCTGATGCGTCTGCGGTTGATGTTGCTGTTGCTGCGCTTGAGGATGATGCGATTGTTGTTGTTGCTGCTGTTGTTGTTGCTGTTGCTGCTGCTGTTGTGGATGATGTTGTTGTTGCTGATGGTGATGCGACAGGTGGTGATGCTTCCCTTTGGCCGGCATGCTCATCGCAGACTCACCCCACCCTCCGAGTTCTCCGCTACTTTCAAACAAAGTCCCACGCCTATGCTCGCTTTGGTCCTCATAGATACTCGATTTTCACGCGTCACACCGAATAATCAACGTTCAACGTTTTTTTTATTTTTTTTTTATCTATCACTTTCTTATACTTTGTTTTTTAATATCGTTTATTTTCCGTTCGGATTGATGACAAATTCCGTGCGGCAACGAATGCACCTCACCGTGGTTCGTTAGACCGGCGACTGACCTCGGCTACCCCCTCGGCGGTCGTGGCTATGGGCAAGGCCCGCCAACTCCACGAAGTTAAATAAAACACGTTTCCGGGCGTCGACGATTACGCACGAGGGGCAAACCGTCGAGGATCTTTCGAGGAATGTTTCTACTTCGGCAACGTTGATTCTTATTTCAACAACTAAACCGACCGGATAACGATGCGAAACGCAATTAAACGCGCGTGAACGTAATTTATTCCGGTCTGTCGTTATTTTTCGGCGATGGACACTCGATTATTAGATCGGTTATTTTATCAAACTCGAGTTTATCGAGGGACAACACGCGTTCGAAGTATCCCAACGGAACTACGTATTTCACAAATTATTCTACCGGTGTCTATCTCACGAACCGTTTTTTTAATCTTCTTTTTTTTTTTTTTTAATTCTAACCTCGCCGATATTTCAACGGCCGTCTCGGTGTCTCGCTCGTTTACACTCGCGAAATTAAATCCCACACGATTTCGCGATCAACGCAGAGATGGCACGCGCGTTATCGCACGATGTACAGACGCAGAAACGCACACTCTTTTGACTTGTCGTCGCGTCAATCTCCGTCGGCAAGTTCGTTTTAATCACGGACGAGCTGTCGCAGCTTTCTTCTCGCGGTGTCACGATTGAAGGAGAGCTTTTGGTGATGTACGAGAATGCGTTTATCGGGGGGCCATCGAAGGGGGCTGCAAGGCGCGGCTTCTTGGTTGCGAAACGTTGGACGAAACGTTGATACGTCGCCACGCTGGTCCGCGTGTTATCTGACACGACGGTCAATGGGTTCCGGGACGAACCCCGCTGCCGGTCTTGTTTTTGTAACGTTGAGGTGGTAAAATGGGGGGAAAAAACGAAGTCCATGCGTGAAAACGATCGTTTTTCACTCTACGAGATACAGATTATGCTCGGGACTTTTCTTTAGTTAGCAGTTAGAGGTTATTGCTTGTATGACGAATGGTTTTGAAGGTATCGCGAATTGTTCTGCTCGCACACGAGCAAGTACGATTCCCCGCTTTAGCGTAATTACCTCCCCTCCCGAGAATCCGTCAGCCTGTTGCCGGTCACGGTTGCCAACGTGCGAAACGTCAAAGACATTCGGTGATTCCCTAACCTCAAAACCACTCAAAACTGCGCGAAGAATCGTGAACGATTTGTTGTTGTGGGATTGCGTTGGGATAGGAAATTTTGCACTATGGGCACTCACGGCAAAGCCGAGACCGAAAAACTTCGGAAAAATCTCGAGGATCAGCTGGACAGACTCGTCGAGCAACTTGCCGATATCGAGGAATGCAGGTTAGAGGTTTAACTTCGAGATTATTGACGTCCCGTGGGATAAACGTTTGTTATAATGTGGAAATCGTTGACCCATCGACAGGGACTCGATAACGCCGGAAGAGTACGAACAGATGAAGGAGGAAACGATGGAACAACTCAAAGATTTCAGCGAAAGCCTTCGGAGAATGATATCCGGCGACATGACTCTGGTTGACGAGCTCGGAGCCATGCAATTGGCGACGCAGAGCGCCATAAGCGCAGCCTTTAAAACACCTGCGGTTATCAGGATGTTTGGTAAGCGCGAGCCGCAACGACTGAGAGAAAGACTCGATTCCATCGAGCGAGACTTCAGACTCGGCAAATTCAACAAGGACACGAGCGAACGTCAACGAGGAGAGGTACTCACCGCCTTGAAACACTTGGGACAAAAACTCGAACCCTCGGAGCTGCAATTGCTGGAACGATTGTCCATGGGCAACGCTTACGATGCTAATTTCGTACCCGTCAGCGAAAGCCCCGAAAAAGGCGAAATAGCGTTGGCTATCGCGAGCAAGGAAGTCAGAGCGACGCAAGGCAGCTAGAATTAGCGCACGACGAGTTCGTGCACTATTTATTTTAATAGTACGACTCGTCGAGTGAACGTTTTATTTTGTATCGTTTTTTTCTTTTTTTTTTTTTGAGTGAGCGAATTTTTTATCAGCTTTAATGTAACGGAGAAATAATTATGAGGCTACGTTTCCATTACGTTGGAAACGCTTTAATCATGCGTGGCTTAAATGTATTCGTTTGTAGAAGTGAATAGTAATATCAGTCTAATTTTGGATATTTTTACCCCAATGGGATATAATTTGTTATTCATACTCAATTATTCTTTGTTTATTAAAAAAAATAACTCAGAGGACTGAAATTATACTTAGCATAGGATACACAGGTTGACAATTGGTAGAATTACCTGGCAAAGTCACAATCTTACTCAACGTTGCGCTATAATCATTTAATTCATGTGTTTTTCTTTCAAGTTTGTTAACAACACATGCAAAGTACAAATATAACGTTGTTTATTGCTATTATTACGATTATTGTGACGTGTATCGACAGCGGGATACTTGAGATTAATAAAATTCATGTGTCAAGTATTTATTTATCATTTTTAATAAACGAAACAAACCCAAATGTGGCTCAATCGCAGTTCAATTTGGTTTAACCGCATCGAACTGGGATAACTGAAACGAAAAAGGGTACAAGGGTTCGCTCTATCCTACAAGCAAGGATCTACTGCGTGTGCGAAAACAAAAACGACACGTCAACATTTCTCCATATATCTATATATATTTTTATTTTTGACACGTTTTTTTTTTTTTTTTGCGCGACAATTATCGATCTACACCCAATAATTCGCTTACACAGCCTATACGTGTGTGTGTCCTTATTCTACCCTGCACAGAAATGGTCGATTGACATCCCACTTTGTCAACGGTACCGCTGAAATAACTTCGTTAAAAATATTCGAATACGCGTCGTGGGAGTTCTCTCCGTTACACTGCAATGAATAAATGTTAAAAAATTGGAAATTCACGGTAGGGTAGACGAACCGGTGACGATACAATCGAGCGATGTTTAATCCACCGTAGCAAAAAATCTGATAATCCTCGCGAAAACAGAAACAAGCGAGAGATAAACATATCTCTCATCTAACAGATATATTTTCGGCGAAAAATATATCCGTTTTATCTAAAATATATTCAAAAGATAATTTTTTTTTGGATAAACAAGTCTGGAAAGATTTCCACATAACGGACATATTTTTTGATAATTTTTTTTCCGTTCCACGAAAAAATTCAGTGTCGATTCGACCGATAAATATATAAACGTAAATCTGTTGATTTTTTTAATCCATAACGTTGCATTCGTCGCTCTTTCATCGATCCAACGATTTCGCAACGACGTCGTACAAAGTTTTCTTTGTCAAAACTAGTTTCTTTGTGTTTATTTTTTCTCCAATTTTTCTCTTCTCTCGTGATATATATTTCAAATTAATTGGTAAACAGTAGCGTCTATCGATAAATCAAACGCTTCGAACTCTCATCCGGCTTTGCCTTGCCTCACAGGCACGAGTCGTGCAGGATTTTAATCTTAACGCGTCAATTATATATTTTTTTTTTATATGTAATATATTAAAGTGCTCCTACAAACCATATTTATCGCTCTCTCTCTTTTTCTCTCTCTTCTTCGCGTCTTACGTCTTCCGAGATAACATTCGCGGGAATATTTGTTACCGCGAGTATATTAATTACACAACCCGAGTATTTTAGCGTTTGCGTCTGCAAACCCTTTTGTGCTCTCGCTGCCAATGAACTTGTTGACAATCAGTGCTGCAGTAAGCCGTGTTCCAGCAGCAATGATAAATAGCCTCGGCTTCGCAATTGTAACACTGAAGAAAACGTAGATGATTACGGAAAAATTGTTATGCAGTGAATTGAGGTATTACTGGATGGTTAATAATAAATGTAAAAAATTCTTGAAAATTTGAGGAATGATAGTTTTTGATTGAATAATGATACATGAATTATTTCAGATTTTTTTAGTGAATGGTTTAGGAGTTATAAATTTGTGAATTTATAACTCGATCGTCGACTTACCCATTGCTTTTTCTTTATTTCCGATATAACTTGTTGATGCTTGTCCGTCAATTGTCGCATTTCTTTGGCGTGTTCGGCCTGCAATCTCTCGAGTTCACGGCACTTGTCGAGCTCGAGTTCACGGCGTAGCTTCTCGAGAGACGTCGTCGTCGTTTGTTCGGACGTTCTGCGTTCCCTCTTTACCTGAAAACATTCCAGATACTACTCGAATAGTGACACGGGGCCGGGATATTCGTTATTCTCATTCGTCATTCGGTTCATAACCCCGAACAATTATTTGTTTCGAAATTGTAAGGACGGATTTATTTTATAAGTTGTCGAGTTTTTGAGAGAATAAAAACGTTCGTATTATAGAGTTTACGGATAAAGTATGTTGAAGTCGATAAAGCGAAATCGTGAGGGGGAATATATGAAATTGGAATCGTTTTGCTTCTTTTGCTTCGTGTAGACGTGTTCAGAATGTTTCAAAACGCCGAGAAATCACATTTAGAAAAAAATTTCCGGGTGTATGTATGTGTGTGTGTGTAACATTCATTTAACGTTCACAACTTGAGAACGGCTTGAGATATCAAGTTGAAATTTATCACACATGTAAAGGGTTCAAAGTGCCTTGCTTTATTCAATTTTTTGAAAAATCCATGCAGTTCTTTTGTTTTTACGCGATTTTGAAATTCTTCAAAAATCGATTTGCGCCCTCTAGGTCGCACAATTTCCGAGATATCGAGATCAAATTCAGTAGAACGTTGTAGTATTACAACAAGATGCTTGGTACTGAATTTGAGCAAAATCCACGTAGTACTTTTGTTTTTAGAGAATTTTGAAATTTTTCAAAAATTGTCGTGCGCTCTCTAGCTCGCGCAATTTTCGAGGTATCAGGCTAAAATTTGGTACAAAGTTGGACTATCATCGAAAGATGTTTCGTATTAAATTTGGGAAAAATCCATCCAGACGTTCAGATTCAATGCGATTTTCAATTTTTTAGATTTTACATGAAATTCGCCATATATTTATTCCGGATTAGAACGATTTACGAGCGGATTTTATATGGATATAAAAGTGCTAAATCGAACCTTATATAAATTATATTATAAATATAAAAAATGAAATATAATAAATTTGACAAATTCCTTGTCAAATCCAAAAATAAAAAATCGCATTAAATCCAAATATCTCAACGTATTTCGCCCAAATTCAATACGAAACATCTTTCGATAATCGTGCAACTTTGTACCAAATTTAAGTCCAATATCTCAAAAATTGCTATAAGCTAGAGCTCTTACGAAAATTTTTATCTTCCATCCCCTCGAAACGTTCTCACCTTCGCAGGTGCGACATCCGATTGTATCTGTTCCGTTTGCACGAGAACGCATTTGGATCTTGGCTCCTGACAGCTCGATGTAACCATGTCCTCCTGCGAGCCTTCTTTCCTCAATCCTTGCGGACACGTGCTCGATATTTCCCTCGCCGGTTCGTCCTCGGCAACCGGTAAATGCGGCACCTGTCTATCCTCGCTCGTCGATCGGCTCTCCGTCGTCTGTTCCTTCTCGTTCGCGTTCGAATCCTGAGAAGACTGCATCTCTGTGAGGCCATCCGAAGCCAGACGTTCTACCTTTACCCTCAAATCCTTGATGACAGTCTTCGTCGGACTCACCGAACCGTTCAACGTTGGCCGCGTAACCACGGACTCCACGTTTCTCATCTTAGCCGGCCTCGGTCCTTCCTTCTCGTCCGGATCGTGAACAATTTGTCGTCCTTTTCCCAATTTTTGCAACAAATTTTGATGATGCTTCAATTCCTCAAAGGCACGGTTCCAAGCGGTTGATCGTTTTATCTGTCGAAAGGCGTTGATATTATTACGAAAATCGATGACGGGAGACGTTTTAATCTAGGCAATACCTTTCTTAAAGAGCAGATGGGTCGATTATGATCGCCTATCAGTATTTTCACTATCCATAAGCTTGTGTTTAGAGACGTGAAGGATCAAATTATTTTTATCTCACGAGATCTACTCGCAATATCTCATAATTTTATATTTTTTAGGACTCGAATCGTTATTTTATTTTTGAAGGAATAACAAATAAATTCGTTGTAATTTGTAAACCGCTTCGAGAATTTTATAATACCGGTGGATACGTGAATGATACCGAGGTCACGAGCGGTCCATCTACTCTTCTACATGGATTGGACGAGCTGGAGAAGTAGCTTGTTTTTTTTTTATTAGTGCTTGTGCGTACCTTCATTTCCTTCCACTTTCCCTTTTCCGACGGCTAGGCAACAGTTTTCATGTTACGAAAATATGGGGAACCGATTTTAAGAAGTGCTTTACTCGCGTGCGCAATAACAATAGCATTTTTCACTGAATCATTGAGTCGCGCTGTTAGAAATGGATTATCGTTCGTGCAATATTCGCGGGGCGAAGAAATAGTCGTGCTAGACGTATTTAGCTCAGCAAGAATGGGCATTCGTTCGATGGAAATGTATTGAAAATACTTTTGTAATCAAATAACTATGAATAATTATGATAGAACATTTAAAATGTTCATATTCGAATAATTTCGATGATTTATTTATTTTATAATAGATTTTGATCTTCCATAAAAATTTTAATCCACGATAATTTATACTAACTATGATTAATTATGATGAAACATTTAAAATGTTCATATTTGTTTAATTTCAATAACTTATTTATTTTATAATAGATTTTAATCTTCCATAGAAATTTTAATCCACAATAATTTACACTAACTATGACTAATTATGATGGAACATTAAAAATGTTCATATTCGAATAATTTCGATGAATTATTTATTTCATAACCGATTTCAATCTTCTATGGAAATTTTAATCCACGATAATTCACACTAACTATGATTAATTATCATGAAACATCAAAAATGTTCATATTCGAATAATTTCGCTGATTTATTTATTTTATAATAGATTTTAATCTTCCATAGAAATTTAAATCCACGATAATTTACAAATAAAAGTATTTCAAATACATTTTCATTCAATACCCATCCTTGTAGCCCTTGTAGTGACAAGCGTTAATGGGTTATCAGGGTCAAATGGAGAAGAATCGAAAGCGCGCGGTTTTACCTGCAAGCTCTGAAGACTGGCGGTGATAGGACGTATGAAGATTTTCTCGATGTTGGCCCTCATATGATGACCTCCGAAAAATCTTACGTCGTACATACCCTCAGCCACTTCCATCACTTTGGCCGGCCAATACGGATATCCCTTCTGTTTCGCGTAAACCAGCTGATGCGGGGGATCGCACGGTATGCAAAACCACATTTTTTCCGATTTTTCGTTGGAAATTCTATAACAATCGGCGCATCGTCGAATCTCTTTGATATCGTAACAACAATCCTGATACATCGTCGCGCCCATACCACCTACAACGCTGTGTTCTAAAAAAAATGGAAGACCAATGGAACGTTTGCCGATCGGATAAACTCTCGGTAGCCTTAAGGGGGGGGAGGTTAATTCGGCGAAAAAGAAGCATGTTTTTGAGATTTTTTTCTGGCTATACAAATAGTGTAAATTTATTCAATCAATTTCCATATAATAATACAACATTTAAACAATATTTTCGTAAATTTTCATTAAAAAATATTGAAAATTAAGCGGGTGACAGTGAATCTCCGGAGGCGCCTCGAAAAAGTCCGTGTTCACGATAACGCAAAATCTACTGGACTAATCGTTTTGAAATTTTGCACACTACTTCTTCACATAGTTCCCCAGGTATTGTCGAGCTTTTTTTTTTAAATAATTATTCATTTTCCAGCAAGAAATTAGCTGATTTTTATAGCGAAAATCGGTTTTTTTGCTTCCAAGTGCTACGAAAAAATCAAAAATAATAATAAAAAAAATTCCCTCGTGATTACCTCGAGAAACATCTCCTTTAACGAATGCATTTTGATTTTTTTTGTTTCAGATGATTCTTTTGCGAGTTATGATGAACACCGCGAAGCAACTTTTTTTCGAGGCGCCTCCGGAGATTCACTGTCACCCGCTTAATTTTCAATATTTCTGAATGAAACTTTAGGAAAATATTGTTTAAATGTTGTATCATTATATAGAAATTGATTGAATAAATTTACACTATTTGTATCGCCAGAAAAAAATCTTAAAAACATGCTACTTTTTCGCCGAATTAACCTTACCTCCCCCTTAAATCAATGCAAAAAAAAATAATAGAATACCTCCGTGATAGATCATTATATTGTGCAGAATATTGTGCGCATCGGATTGAAACTCAGCGAGATTCTTGTACTCGTTTCGCAAAGTTTTCGCTTCCATAATAGCGAGATCCATGTGATTTTTTATAAGAATACCGGGACGCCAAGAATCCTCGCCCTCGCTTATCCACGTTGGCCCGGACAATCCACCGGGCGGTGTCTCGACGGTCTTGCTGTCCGAGATTATCGTCCTGTTCGTTATCTCCGGTGGTAATTTGGCTTTGAGATGACCACACGTGAAACCGAGTATGTGATTCAGATCGGTTATGTCGGGATACGTATCTTCGTTCATCTTCTGCAATCATTTATTTTTAACGTTCAAATATTTTACGAATAAATAATTAAGAACGATGGATCGATAAAGTCCTGCGAACAACGTAAATAATACAAAATTCAATTATCCACATTTTCAAAGGCCAATCAATGACTGATTAAATAACTGAAATTACAGAATTGTCGTCAATGATAATAAATAAATAAAAAATCATGTAAATAAAATCACGAATATTCGTTAGTTCTTCGAATGTTTTTATAAATATCATACCATCTTATCGTCTCCCATTTCGGGAGATTCGGGACCAATCGCGCCTCGATCAATTCAAATGTTTACGAACCTCGCAAAAATCACAGAGTTTTTTATCCTCATTAGCCGGCGTGTGACAGTCCTTGTGATAAACTCTGTAACACTGAGCGCAACATTCGACCAAGCCGGCTCGTTGGCACTTGAAGCAGTACCAATCGTGACCGTCGTCCTCCGGAGGTTCAGTCGGCAATCGGTAACTCTCGTGATCCAATCCGCCCTTGGTTTGAACCTTTTTCAAGAACACGAGACTGTCCTCGATCGCTCCGTCGAGTTGATCCTGAGCGGAAATCTCCGTGATACCGTAGACTCGCGCCAAATGCCGCATTATACGATCGTTGCTCGGCATGCTTCTCTGATGAACCGTGATCTTTATCGCGTCCCATATCCGCTGCGTTATCAACGGATCCGTTCGACGGCGCGTCGTCATCGTTGCTTCGTCCGCAACTGCTGAAAACGACGAGAAGATTGAGGGGTTAGGCCACTGTCGAGACCGAAAAATTAGGGTTTTTTGGGGATTTTTTTTTTTTAATGGGAAAGTATAAAATAAATCGAGATTACAAAAAAGGGTGTTTATCGTACATATCGGTGACTGTATAGGATAATTTTTTTGAAGCGATTCATTTAAAAATGGCGGCTGTGCAGCGTTTTTGCGATGACGTCTACGTTTTTACAGGATTCACGGCCGGACAAACAGCTCCCGTAGTTTTTTAATTATGATGAGCCAATGGATTTGTTTCGATTATATATAACAACAGCTATAGAAGTACGTAGGATTTTTTTGATATATTTATTTTTAGCCGAACGGCGCTTTCTAAAGCGAAAAGTAAAAAATTTGCCTTAAAAAATCGTCAGAACATTGTAAATAACAAATGAACTATGCAATATTTTGAAAAAATCCTACGTACTTCTAAAGACGATGTATTCTTAAAGATATATTCAAAATTTCAAGTAAATCGGTAGAAAATTGTTTGGGTTATGTTTCCGGCCAACTTGAAAAATGCACTTTTGAGATAAACGCGTTTGAAGTTTGCTCAAAGCTCGCTGCGGACCAGGCGGCCTCGTACTAAAATTCGAAAACCAAGTACTTACACATTTTTCCCAGCCATAATAATTTGGGACATCATTTTTAACGTCCTAACGGATCATTTACAAGAAAAAAATCGATTTTTCGAAAATTCTAGAGTGGACTAATCCCTCAAAGAAAAAAAGAAAAGACTCGAAAACGATAGCTGAACATCTTCGCCATGCCGGCTTTATCGATACTCCCCCGGCGCCCTTTACCCTCATGGCTCGTCTCGTTACAGTTATATCGATCGACTGAGAACCCGAAGGACGTAACAGCCATGCAAATGAGCATAGGAAATACGTTCTCCCGGTTTTCAAATGATATTTCAGATATTTCAGATGTCCCCGCGAGGCTGATAATGGACAACCCACATGTTTCGCCAAACGCAATCATTGTTTCCATACCCCCATTACTTTTTCCACCTTACTTCGTACAGAATCTTCAACGTTACGTCGGTTAGTTCGTTCAAAATTTCGAACCAGTTCGCACGCGAGTTTCTCCATCGACAATAAATATTTATTCATCTAACAATTAACAAGTAAAACATTTTTTAACGATGCATCCCGCAGTTCTTGCAACCTCGGGATACGCTTTGCTTTTATCGAGTGTAGTATCGCTCGTTATTTTGTTGAAAAAAAATGTTAAACGCTGCCTCGGTTCGTCTATTCACATGCTCGCAATGTCGGATATTCTCAGCAGCGCGCTAACAGCTGTATTGCTGATTATAAATCAGTACAATCAATCTTTCGATGGACCTTTCACGTATTACAGGATCAACGATACCACGAGCGAGTCGTGGATGAAATTTGTCAACATGGACGAACGCGCTTTCGTCGGTTCTTTCGCATCTGCTAACGCAAGCGAGGATGGAATCATCGTTAATTCGAAAGAATCGAATTCTTGCAGCTACAAAGACGTTATAATGCATTATTCGATGTTTCTTTTTCCATTCGTAAACGCTTTCGTTTCGCTTCTGAGTTTTTCCGTGTTATCCAGTGTCGACGTTGACAACGTGTCGACGAAGTGCGCGAAAATGATCGATTCCGAAAGATCGTGCGTGGAAAATCCGATCAAAAACGACGTAAAATCGAATTTAACGCGAAATAAAAATGAAATTACGGTAACGGGACTTGGAATAATCGGTCAGTGGCTATTGCCGGTATTGTTGACCGCCGTTTTGCAATTCGCTGAACACGAAAATCCGAAAAACATGCAACGTTCCGACGACATGGGCTGCGTTTACGGAACGAATTTTCCATTCGAAAATTGTTTGACGATCGACGATAAGACGATGATGGAAGTTTTTAATAAAACCGAATACATCACAGCTTCGGCGGGCGATTATTTGGAAGGTCTCGATTCGTCCAGGATATCTCAAACGAATTACACGGAAGAGAATGGGAAGGAACTTGCGGATGTGGTGTCGAAGATTTATCAGATCGTTGGAGCGTTGAGGAATTTTACAACCGGCGAAATCGTAACGACGGATCTTCCGACGTTTTACGAACCATCGCGACTCATGAATATCACGACGTTCATGGAAATGAGAAGTTCGACGGAGAAATATCACGAAAGAACGACCGATTCGGGGAAAAAAAATAAAGACGAGATATTGACGTCTTCCTTGGCTCCAAAACCGGAAGTGAATGAGGACGAAGAGATGGAATTGTTCGAAAGTCTGATGAAAAATTCGTCCGACGTTTACGAGAACACGAATTTCACGGAAATTGTGAAAGAGTTGGGAGAAACTGATCCGGAAGTTCCGGAAGTCATCGACGTCACGAAGATCCCCAACAAAATCGTCCACGCGCCGGACGACGAGATTCGAAGTGACGAAAAATTATTGGCGGATATGGTACAGAGAATTAAAGCTGTTACGATGCAATTGCATACGCGTGATAAACATCAACCTGGGAGAAACACCGAGCGCGCTCGTTCGCAGAAGTTGAAGAATCATTCGAAATATTCGCCGTTGGAGGAAAATTATTTCGAGGGGATGGAAATGTGCGTGAAGAAACAATGTTTCGTATCTACACGTTTTTTGAAAATTCATCTGTTAGTTCTTGTTTTTCTCGTTTATTTTGTTCCGATATTCGTGTCTGCGATATTGTACACGAGGGTGAACTACGCGTGTCGAAATATTAAAGAGAAAATGGAGATGAAAGCCAATGCGGAGGCCGCTGCGGTGGGGGCGAGTGGAGAAAGCGTCGATGAAAAAATAGAAGGCGTGTCGGGTCCTTCAGGTTGGTTCGCCGCTGACATGAGCGACGAAAATAAAATTTCTGGAGGGAGTCTGGAGGATCTCGTGTGTTCCGGTGATACGAAAGAATCCAGTGACACCCGAAAACGGACAATCGCCCCAGGAACCGACAATCTCAACGCGCTGCAAACCATCGACCGAGAGATGCAAGGAATGCAAAAACTTTCCAAACTCTTCGCCACATCTCTGCTGTTCGCGGTGCTACTGTGGACGCCGACGTTTCTGGAAGTACTGGCAAAGGTTTTCCTCTGCGTCCGCTGCGTCGATTGGCTCATGAACGTATCCTTCGTCGGAGCGCTCTTATTCGGCGTACTTAGAAACATACTGGACCTGCGTATGATAACGGCCCGAGAAATGTTTCAAAACAATAACGAAAAAGAAAATAGAGTGTGTCCGAGTTAAATCAAAATCATTCCAATGTTTTCATCACGTCACTAATGGATGCTCAGAGATGCAGCGATCGAATCGGTACGAGTTAGAGATTCCGTACGAATCGAAGCTTATAGGCCGGTGACGTAATCGTGGGGAACTCGGAGAGCGTAACTATGGTCATGCAAACGTAACGAGTCCGTTGGCCACAGTCGATATTGATAGACTGCTGCGATTGTTTGAATTATATCAATTACTCGAACAGGTGATCACACCGCAGCGCAATATAGCGAGATCACCGTCATATCCCAGCTCTCTCCCTCCGCATGTCCTTATCACAACGTAAGACAGATTTAAAAAAAAAGATTGAAAAAAAAAGAGTAATTATTCGTTCGTGGAGTTCGGAGTGAAAAGTGCAAGGCATTGAGTACCGGGTTTCGTTAATTACGCGAGAAAATGCATACCAAAACAAACTGGAAATCCGGGCGTTCGTTCGACGGCCCTCGTTTGTCCGATTATTGTATTATCGTCCGAATCTCGATCAAAACGTCAGTCCATCCCGCCACAGCGAAGCGATGTACGATAAGACCGTTAAATTATATTAGATATCAGACCCGCTGCGGGTGATGTGATTGTGGAAGACGCGCACGTCACCGATGCGGGTTCGCAACACGTAACCTCAATGTTGCGCACGCAATCAACGGCGAACCCTCATTGGTGCCATCCGCGACATCTCCACCTTCGACCTATCGCTCGCTAATTTTACCGCAATTTTTACAAACGCATTACACGCAAATACGAAACAGTTCGTGTGCAAATACGAGAACTGAGAATGTTTTGTTTCATTGAAATATTTTAATTTTCATTGCAGGAGCGATTAAAGACTGTCTAGAAGATTAATTATATTGTTCATGTGTTTAGCGCTATTGTCGCATTTCGTTATGGTTCTAATCGACGGAGTACCGTAATAATTAATTCGTAAGCGTATTTATTGGTAAGCTACGCCGTGATTGAAAGCTGCCTTCCCATCGGTTGTTCGATCATTTTTATTCGTTATTGATATGAATAATGTTTCGAAGAATCGATATACACGGGGTTGTATGTAACTATTATCTATAACTGGGCGTGGTGATGTTGTAATTACCATTAATTTGGATCCCGTTGAAAGCCGCCGTCGTAGTCGCGTGCAATACAATCGCGCTTGCGCACTTTCGCGGAAGAGTGATTAGATTCAGCGCGTGTACATGTATATATAGCGCACGCATACACGCAGCGATAAAAACGTCAGTTTCGATCTTACCGGAACGGCGAGTTGTTTTGTTTCCTTCGCCGTGTCAATTATTGTAAATTAATAAAACGCTGCAAACTGATTTATCAAAGTTTTTCTTTTAAAATGGTTCTGATCGAACGTTTTTTCGTTGTGCAGTAAATAAAACTCGTGTCATAAAATGTTCTTGGTGTTCAATTGTAGGTTATACGGCAAAGTTTCCTCTGTATAGTTTTTTCGACAATTCAGCTTTTTAAAATTAGTGATTATTGAAAATTAGTCGGGTGACTTCCGGTTCATCAAAACGTTTAGCTTGATCTTGTGACATGACGGAAGATGATGAAACCAAGACTTTGCCGGTCATTGGAAATGATAGCACAACCGACGGTGAGTAATTTACTTCATTGCCCGCTATTTAGGTTCAGCATAGGCTAATCAGTGCAGGATGAAAATACTTGCCTCGAGACTGACGATGCAACAAATCCTGTCGTTGCTTCCGCCTTGAATTTAATAACAGCATCGCCGAGCTGTTATACAAATTTTTTCCAAAGTAAGCATTTGACAACTGATATTGTACCAATTTCGTACAGAGTAATATGAGCATGAAATTGGTGCAAAAAAAGCAGGACGTGTTCAAAGATTAATTTATTAAAAACTATTATAATGTCTACATGTAGTCAATTATTTACAAAACTGTTCAAGTCCGAGTACTCTTTGGCATTAGTCGCTGGCAAACTTCGTGCCAAGAGTACAAGTAGGCCGGGAGCATCTTAAACATCTTTTCAGGCACGACTGGTTCCACTTGTCGATTATGAAAAATACTCATATTGGACGATACGCGATGAGAATAAGAATTAATTCTATATCTTGTTGGGATTAAAGCCCTGTTGAGTTATGAGTGACTTTGACAGCCCATTCGGGGAATTCGTGAAGATCGAATACATATACTCCCCACGTGGAAAACGCGGCAGTTGTGATTATGAGAGTTATGAGGCTGGGTCCGATTCCCGCAATGATGAAATCCCTGGTTTTTATGTGTCCTGCGGCAGACGCGATCGCGTTTGGAGGCGTGCCGACAGGTAGGTGGAAAGAGAACGAACAGCAGAGTCCGGCCGGCATCATCAGCAATAAAGGATGAATCCCAACTGCGACGCACTGCACGGTTTACAACAAAAAATACGAAAAATAACAGTATTGGTGCATAAAAAAGCTAATGCGATATATTAGGTTTGGGAAGCATTCGGGAACTTACCATTTCCGCTAATACAGGCAAGATAATGGTTGCGACGGCAACATTCGCCGTGAGTTCGGTCGCGGATTCAGCGAAAAGACAAACGATAAACAGTATGACGATGGGGTTCATAAATTTGAGCCCTTGCAGCGTATCGCCGAGGTATTCGGATAGTTTAGTCACTGTGCTTCCCGTTGCAATAGCGAAACCACCCCCCAGCACGAATATAAGACTCCAGTGCATCTTTTCGTGGATTGTCTTCCAAGTCATCAGTGCTGGAGACGGCTTGGTTGGTCTCTTGCTAGAATCCTTGCTGAATGCGTTTAGGAAGTCCAGCTTTGACGGTATTATGAAAAGTAGGATTGTGAACCCTATCGCTGCCGTAGAATCCTTCACCTTGCTGAAATACAGAGAAAAATCATTTTCTCTTCCTCACTATCGAATTTAAAATCTTAATTTAAAGACGAAACGAATTCCACTTGAGCAAACATTAAATATATAATATTCCAACGAATAAAATGAATCAAATCAAAGTAATCCAGCTTTCATTCAATTAGCCCACAATTCTGCAACAATCTCGATAGCTTGACTCACAGATGCGTAATAAATTGCGGCCATCCTGTCGTGAATCCCGGACTCCTGAAGAACCAGAGCAGAACGACGGTGATGAAAAGAAAACCAACGACGGATTCGTGCCATGTTATCGGTCCGAGTTCTTTGTATTTCTTATCGATGACAGATGCTGCAACTTTCTCGCCCTGTTTGCCGATATCAATGGCCTTGGCGTCCGGGCTTTTCGACCGGAAAAGTCCCATGTACATGACTTGAAGCCAAAGCCACGTGAGAAAACCCATTAGCAACATCGGTGGTACAGAGTACAGCATCCACGCGGCGAAACTTATTCCAGGACTACCCTTGAAGCGTCTGAAATTATAACGCAATTCCATTGTTACAAACGTTAGCTTATATCGTGAAACTTGGTTCAACGAGAATCTATATTTCGTTGCAACGAACTTACTCCTCGTAGATGCCCTTCATCGTCAGATTCGTGCCGGATCCTACCATAGTTCCGATTCCACCGAGGCTGGAGGCGTACGCCGCCGTTAAGTAATAAACCATCGTGCTGTTGGTCGGTTTTTTCGTTCTATCGTCGTATATTGGAGAGAAAAAAAATTATTTTCAAACTGGAAATTTGGGGAGGCCGCAGGGAAATATACTCGATTTTTTTTCGTACTCCAGCTAGTGAGGGGACGTTGCACAGGTATTTTAAGATGCAACGAGTAATGACGTAGGTTATTTCGTTTAATCGTTATAATTTAGGGAAAAATATTATATTCAAACTTTCGCCATTTTTAAGGTTTTTTTAGCAATAGATTGCTGAGGAAAAAACACTTTTTTCGACCCCCTTCCGGCAGTGGAAAAATCGTACTCAATTCAAATGATTTTTTTAAATTTTGGCTCGAATTTTGGCAATCCCGACTTTTTACCTTTTTTCGAAATACTATTAACTTTATAAAAAATAATTTCTTTTCAATTTTTCTCACGTCGTTATAAATTCAATAAATAAAGAATTCCACAAAGTTTATTGCAATTATTTATTTGTTAAGAACCTTCGTTTCTTGTTTATTGTTGTTGGTTAGTTATTCGTTTATTTATTTGTTATCATTTGTCATTTGTTCAAGAGTTGTGATTTTTCTAAACTCAACCCGTTTTTCCTTTTTCAACCCTTCACAATCCCCTCAATAAATTGTTCTGTATTGAAACAAATTTTTTGCTTACGGCTCTTGACCATCGGTGGTGCTTTCGTCCTCTATGAACATGGTTCCAAGTCCTTGCTGGAAAATCGAACGAGATTTATCAAAAATCAATTGCGAAGCAAAGAGATAAAAAAAATATTCGTGTAGCGAAGAAACTGATCTCATACCGCTTCCAGCTCCATAAGAACAGTTTCCATAATCGGTATCATCATGGCTGTGGCCGCGGTGTTCGATATCCACATGGATATGAACATCGTCACGAAAAACAGTCCCAGACTCAATTTTCTGTGACTGCAGCCGATCAATCGAATTATCATGAGGGCGACTCTCATGTGCAGACCGGAATTTTCAATGACTACTGCTATTACGAGACTTCCGATGAACATCATCGTCGTGTCGTTCATGTAACAATCGCACGTTTTACTGGTATTGAGAATTCCCATTAAGGGATAGAGCAAAACCGGTATCAATCCAGTTATCGGCAGGGGAAGAACTTCGGTTACCCAATACATCGCCATTAATAGGATAACGTAGAGGCATTTGAACATCTGCAAATGCGTTGTAAAAGAGATGTTACTCGTTGCAAGATAATCCGGCTGATTCAAATGAGCGTAGATCGTTGACCGATTTACTCACCACGTGATCGTTCAGCAGGATTAACGGTAAAAGTATGAGTGGCCATACTAGTATAACAATGGTTTTCCAGTAGATACCGAGAAAATTTCTCAGCAGGGTGGAAAATCGGGCCTCGATACTGAAACAGAAATTTCTGTAATAATTATCGGTCCATTGAGGAAACTGTGAAAAGGGGATTTAGAAATTGTGTTTTATATTTTGGGCTAAAGAAATCGGTTTATCGTAATTTTTTATAACTTTGTTTTCTGTTTTTTCGTAAATTTGAAAAAATAGGTTGGTCATGATAATTTATTGATAAGATATTACAAATTGCAGATATTGTTTACAATACTATTGATAGTTTGTTTATAATCGAAGATGACTCGAGCGTGAATTTATTTCTCCAATTTATTCGCTATTAATTAAAAAAATGTCTGAAATAATTATCGGCCTATCGAGGAAACGTAAAATAAAGTCTTAAAAATTGTTCTCATATTTTGTACTCTAGAAATCGATTTACCGTAATTTATCAAATAAAAGAAATCAATAAAAAAATAATTTAAAAAAAATAAAAAAAAATAAAAAATGATAAAAATATATAATAGATATTGTCAGTGACAAGAAACAACGATTGCTGACAAAATCGTAGAATAAAAACAACCGTGTCCGTTGAATAACGATTTATAGCCAATTTATTATCAAAGTTGACTCGACCGTGAATTTATTGTTCCGATTAATTCGCCATTAATTCGCAAAATACTTACCCTTTGTTGGCATCGTGCTCGAGTTTGACTCGAACATCTTCAATTTTCGCGTCCATCGCGCGATATTCGCAATCGACTTCAGCAGCCGCAGTTGCACTCGTCGTTGATCCGAAGATTCAAAAGATTTCTGCAACAGCGTAAATCTCAAGGTTTCGATTATACAAATAAAATAAAAAGTCCATCCGTCGAATTCACACAGTTAAGACAATTGTTATTGCGTAGTTGAAATATCTGCATCGCTCGGGATTTGCATCGCCATAGCATCGGTTGCAACCCGAGCGATTGTTAAATGATTGGAATTTGTCGTTTGTACCGAGTTATATTGCTCCCAAGGCAACCGAACGAATCCATCGGGACAGCGAATGACCGCGAGTAACGAATTGTCCTCGATTTTACCGCGTAACATTGCGAGATCGATTGATAATTCTCGATCGCGCGAAACATCGCCATTGTATTCGATCGAGCGAATCCGCAGTCCTACGTCGCGGTTCTTCCTTCTTCGGAAGTACTTCGCGTCCCCAATTTCGAGACCTTGCCTGCTGCGAGGCATATAAATTCGACGATAGTTCACGCGCTCGCTTGCGCGGAAAAATTGAAATTAAATTAAATAGAATTGAACGTTACACGAATATTCTAGCCTTAGCCGATGACCCCGGGACCGTTGGATATACGTCATTCATTGTCAACCGGTGAAATGCTATTCAGTAATTTTTTCGTCACGGTTTGCTTCGGCATTGGCCCGCGAAATTATGCGTTTTTTTTTTTGTAAACTTTTTGTGACAGGAGAATAATTCGTTGCGTTCTAATTATTTTTTTTACATAAACGTACGATGCTGAGAAATAGTAATTTTTGGATTAAGGTTTTATTGGTTATGGACTGAAGAAAAATATATATAATGGGTGGGTTCGTAATTGTAAAAAAAAGGAAACATTTCAAGTCTGTTCCCATCCAATTCTAACTATAATTAATAATCAGGCGAAGTTTCCCATTTTATTTACAAGTACATTTTTACGGATCTAAACGTTCGGTAATTATATAGCTGGGGCGATTAATTATTCCTGAAAAAGTCCAATACCATATTGAATTGGCGGGTATGAGCTCTTATTTCGCGAAAAACTATATACATGCGTGGATCATCTCATGCCATGTTTACGCTGTTTCCCGGAGGATTATCATCCAATTTGTTCGAATTATGT
This sequence comes from Sussaba pulchella, assembly GCA_963971145.1. Lineage (NCBI taxonomy): Eukaryota > Metazoa > Arthropoda > Insecta > Hymenoptera > Ichneumonidae > Sussaba > Sussaba pulchella. Next base: position 2,403,873 of record OZ020166.1, read on the forward strand.
TTAAATAACTAGAATATTCTAGAGTCTTGGGGCCCCACATCGATTGTAATTACGATTGTAAACGTGGCATAAAATGTCCCATATATGTATATTGTTTTTCGTCAAAGTAGCGCTCATACCCCGCTCATTAATTTCATATGGTATTAGATTTTTGAGGGTTTTGGATGAGGGTTGAGGATTTTTATTTTCCATTCTATTCTTATCCCCAATTTCTCATCTCTTTAACTAATTTCGTAATTTTTATTTTTCCCGAAAATTTATCTGCATCATGAGTAACAAGCCTAATTATAGGGCGGTGAGTTTCTCCTGCCAACACCATTAAAGAAACGAAAAGAAAACCGTTGGAACGCGATGGAACCGTAAGGTACGTCCATTTTCGACTGAGCCCAGCGAGGAATTTGGAACGCAACCACCAGAGCCAGAGATGGAGATGGTGACCGTTACAACGCATCTCCGGAAATTCATCTTTTCTTCGTTGTTTTCAATCGTATTTCCCGATATCTTGCAATCAATCTTCGATCTCTCGATATTAAAGTGTTACAACGTCGAGCGAAAGATGTTTCATAATCTTCAATCGCTCGATTATCATCCGTCGTCTCGATCGAGGATGAACGAACTTTTCGAGAACCAGTTCTCGGTCCATGCAACGCCGCGACGACTTTCCACTCGAAAAATTCCACAATCGGTTGACAATCAGTCCACAGCCTACATTTCTCGCTTCAAGGGACTTTTTTTTTCTTTCGTTTTTTTGAATCTCTTATGTTTTTCATTTTCCTTTTGAGTGTAGTCCTTATCGTGGAGCACTCGTGACTGGAAATTCGAGATACTTCACGATATCATCGAGCTCACGGAGACGACGAGGTGAAGTGGCCGTTGATCTCGCATTGCACCACTTAACCCGTGCATGAGGGGTTAATGCAGGAACGTGTACTCCGTATTTAATCAGTTTTAATAATTTATGTTTTACGCGTGACTCGTTCGATCGACGACCGGACTTTCGAGTAATAGCAAAAAAGTTTTCGTTGACAAATCTATAAACGAGGCTTATCGAAATCTCGTCGGTAAAGATGATTTATTATTAATATTTTATTTTTTTTAATTTCCTTGAATAATAAATTCTTAAACAATAATTACAGATTTCAAGTCAGAACTATTTGGTCACTGGTCGGTAAAAATATTTTATTTTTTATTTTTTTAAATTTTCTTCGGTTATAAGATATTTTCGAATTTTCGTAAAAAATAAATTATCAAACAATGATTACTGTTCCAAGTCGAATTAAAATTATGAATTACTTACTAATCATTATTACTATTAGCTCACAAAAGAACAAATTGCTTTTGAATGCGACTTCAAATCCGAAGAAGCAAAAAAACCACCGACAAGGTAACAAAATAAAAAAGCTTTCTTTATGAGGAAGTAAAATGTTACAAAAACTAATTAAGCTTGTCAGAATGAATTTGCGATAACTCAGAACGACTGTTTCATTTTTCGTCCACGTCCACTTAAAACTTTGATCGATTTCCAGAACGTTTCGCTCATTATGCAGTCCCACGAGTTTTACCACTGATTGGCATTTAAATATCCCAGAGATAAAATTTTTTGTAAATATCCATAATTCCAACGTACCCAAACAAATTTCCTTCCAGAGCTTTTCAAGACCGTCGTTCAACCCGAACTAATGCTCCGGCATTGACTGTAAACCTCAAGCACGTACGTTCGACTTTTCCTCGAATAAATTATTTCGTCGACATTCCACGCCGTTATGCCGATCAATCAATGAAAACAGGTTTGTTCCACAAGCTCCAATGCACCAAGTGCGAGGTCCTCGTTTTTTTTCCCTTGAACCCCACCGTAACGTCGATACTTCTCACAATCACGACGTTTTAACGCCAATAACCGCAATTATCCGAATAACAAATGAACCAAAGACGATTGTTAAAAAAAAAACAAATTCCGTAAACCCGAAACGTGGCACCCGAATTATGAAACATTCGTCGACATCAAGTTCGGTCTCATATTTTTCCTCGTATTTGTATACACGTCGAGGAGTGATAAAAACCGTCACGAGCACCTGCGGATGCGGATGCTTGCTCGATAAATCATCCGCGCTTCCAAAACACACGTCGAGCTCTTTGCAATCATCGAAGCTTTCGTCACATGTGGACCAACGATGCGTATGTTCGTATCAGCGCAAATTTAAACGTCGTAAAGTAATAACAATAAAAACCAAAAGCCGATCTTTCGGAACAAATACATAAATAAAATTTCACGTCTTCACCATCGATTTTGCACGAAGAAGAAAAAAAAACAGAGCAATAATCTAAAGTAATAATAATAAAAATCAGTAGCCGACCTTTCGTAATAAATACATAAATTAATTTCACGGCTTCACCATCGATTTTGCACGAAGAACAAAATTTTAAAAGAAAAACAACCGGCGGAAAACTTCGGAATTGCAGTCCGACGTCGGTGACGGCCACGAGTTGAAGAAACTCGTGTGTCAAGCGCCGTCCGAAGACTGATGAACGTGAAAGAGGACTATTCGGAATTGATGCAAACCCCGTGTCGTGGAGCCGCACGGCGAGGATGCGGTCCCCACCATAACAGCCTCCAACCTCGCACGGTTCTTCATCGCGAGACGTTTAATTACCGTCCATCGATGGGCCTTCTTCGACGTCGAACGAGTTTCTATTCTCGATAAGTCGCGCGGTCAGTTTTTGATAGGACGCGGGGAAGACGAGCAACCCGTAGAGGTTCCTCCGATACGGTTTGTCGCGATTTTATCGGGGGCCTCGGATTTGCTCCGACAAGAAACTCGAGCTCGCCGGTTTTTCCAGGTGTTGTGGGAGCGCATTCGCTTGACAGTCGAGGAATTTCGGGCCTCCGGTGGTTTGAAGTTTTTTTTTTTCGAGATTGATTAATTTTTTGTTTTGTTATTTTTTTTTTGTTCTTTTTACGAAGACAGACGGGCGTATTTATAGATGGCTATCTTTCGTTCCTATCAGCATATCGGTGGCCCAGATATTGCAAACTTTGTCTCCATACTTTGATCTAATTTTTGGCTTCGTGTTGTTATTATTATTATTATTATTATTATTATTATTATTATTATTATTATTATTATTATTATTATTATTATTATTATTATTATTATTATTATTATTATTATTATTATTATTATTATTATTATTATTATTATTATTATTATTATTATTATTATTATTATTATTATTATTATTATTATTATTATTATTATTATTATTATTATTATTATTATTATTATTATTATTATTATTATTATTATTATTATTATTATTATTTTTATTATTATTATTATTATTATTATTATTATTATTATTATTATTTTTATGATTATTATCATTAGGTTATTTCTCTGTATACGTACAGCACGTAGATTATTGAATTAATGTTGGTCTGCTTAAATTTAATAACATCCATAAATTATTATTACATATATATATTTCTTAGCTAGGATTATTTTTAAATATTTATATTATTATACACCCAGCTTTTTTTAAATAATAAAAAGCAATATTTAAAAAAAGACTAGGACAATAAAACGAACGCAATAGTTACGATTTTAATCTTCTTACCGGACACTCGAAGGACGAAACTGCGTGTATCAAACGCATCGACAAATTAATTTTTCCGAATGACGAAATAAGCCGGAAACGCAGGCTCGCGTTGCACGCAAACACTAATAACCGCAGTAACGACCTTTACCGGCCGGTCTATCATCCAATCAATCGGCATGCGGAGAGTTTTGCACAGTTTTTGCCCAACATCAAAAATGTACAGTCCACGTGAACGATTGATACAGTTTTTTATACGATTTTACGACGAAACGTCGATGTTTGAAAAATGCCTCGGGATAAATTTATGGGCGGGGAGGAATCGCCGCTTTCGGAGGAAGTTTAATTTTTCGTGGCTCTGTTTTTCATCGGAAAATAAGTAAATAAAGAGAAACAAACGGAGAATTAGGATTTTCCGAATTTAGTTTTCCTTTTAGAAATTACGAACTACCGAAATCCGGGACAATTTTGATGCGTAAAAGGGAAATTGCATTTTGCGGGTTCTCGCGACTAATTCGAATTATTCTTGATCGAGCAATTCAACCGATAAATATCCCCGTTAATGTTACGCGTGGCGGCTTTGGATATGTTTGATCGATCACGACGTATTATGCGTTTGAGAAATGATGACGCGCGTGTTTGGCGACTCATACGCGTATGTGTATACTCTCCCAAACGAGCGATCGAGGTTTCGCTTCCGTGATTCGCTAATCGCATCGCGATCTTACGCAATCTAACCAACCGTATCGCTCGAATTATTTGGGAAGTACGGCGGATTATCAACCCGATGATAAACGATAAAGTTACAGCGTGATTAAGTCGATGTCACACTTATACGAATAACACGAATTTTTTTGATCGGACGAAACATCGATGAACGATTAGCGTGTATCGAACGAGTGAAAGCCGGTCAAGTGCGAGTTCAAATCGCGTGCAGACGATTATGTGCGATATCTTAAATAATTAATGTCTGGAAATTTATGAGACCTAGAATTTTTGTTACAATTTTTGTGTTAACTTGAAGCAAGGCGTTAGATTCCCTGAATTTTTTATTTATTTTAGGTTGCGTAGTTTCGGAAATAGGTGGCGGGTGGGATTTTTGAAAATTTTGGAAAATATCTCCCAAAATATGCTATTCGAAATTATGAAAAAAATATTTTTGTACTTTGCATAAGAAGCCCTTTTTAATGATATCCTACATGATGTATAACATTTGAAAAAAAATAGAGTAGCTACTTTTCTCCCCGCTTAATTCTTATATTAATGTTTTTGAGTGTCCAAGATATTTGCATTAAGAAGATTTATTACTATGCCAAAGTTCATGTTTCTATGTCGCATGATTCGTGAGAAAATCGGGTGTGACAGACACGCGTTTGATCTTATAAGGGTTCACCTTGTTTATGAGGAACCCTAAAGAAACAAAAATAATTTTTTTTATCTTCCCCCGCATTTTAATCGAATTCAACAGGTTTTGACTTAAGATTAATATTAAAATTCATAAAACATCGAATGGTAAAATTATCGTCGAAGCGACGAGAAATCTAAACTTTTTTCTTCTTCTTTACCGACGGTACAATCTGTATAACGATAATGATAGTCAAGAGTCGGATCAATTGGAAAACACATGATTTCGCACTTCCAGCGTTAATCTAGCTATATGACGATACGAGCTGGTCAAGCGAATGAACGTCAGATCGATCTTAAATCGATAAACACTCCGTTGTGGACGTCAATCATTCAATGAGGTCTTCTAGAGTCAAGAAGCGAATTTGTTTTGCGAAGATACGCATTTCAGTCCTAGATACGTCGTTAGAAATTTTTTTACGACTTACTATCGTCATTGTCGATGAGACATACTCCGATTGTTCTGATCTATTGATTTAGTATCATCAATACAAACATTTGAGACGGGTGGAGATACCATTACTCACAACTTTTCCTAATTTCAATAGTTTTTTAACGCAAACGTTGAAGATCTCGATTTTTCCCGATTGTGATAATTCGATAACAATCTAGTACGACCATGACTTCGATTAGGAATTAGCTTGCTAGTTATTAATCCAATGATGGCACAATTAATCTATAACGATTTAACAATGAAACGCGGAAATATTGGTAGCATTTTTTTCTCTTCCTAAACTCATTTTTTCTAATTCAACTGAATCGAAAAAAATAAAATTATTGAATAATCTGAATTATGTCGAGTCATTGCGTATGGAAAAAATGTGCATACGTTGACCGAAGTATTCGTTAAGGTTGAAATAAAATAAGATAACGCTGAAACAA
>OZ020166.1:2409952-2504952 GCA_963971145.1 Sussaba pulchella
CGTGGTAAAAAAAACTTGACCGAAACTCGTTGTTTGTCGGATAATTACAGAAAAATACCGAGTATACGCGAGTATAGCCTTCGCCGTATTGCTGTTGGGAATCGGTGTACCGCTTTGGTGGCACACAACCGCGGTGCCACGTGTTCGTCTTCCTTATTCCGGCATAGCGGCTTTGTCGGATCTGGAAACGCGGATAAACGTGAAAATCATCATCGCCGGTATTGCGAGAGACCGAATTGAGCAACTGGCCGAGGAGATTCGCAAGGCGTTCGAAGATTCCGGTAATTTGTTAATTTCATGCTCGTCCAAGATCGGGAAATGCGGTAACGCGTCGTTACGTTTCCCTAAAAACTGTGTTTCGTTATTTCAGAGGCTTACGGTATCGACGTATCTTGCCAGGTTATATCACCGAAGCTCGTGACATCCTCGTACACGCATCGGGATCACGAAAAAATCGCCAAAAGTTTCGACATCGCGGTTGGCAATTTGTTGCTTCTCGAATCGCCGAATATCAAAGGTGTACTCGTTGGCTCTGGAAGAAGCGTATTCTTCGCCAAAGACACGAGTGAGTTATCGGCTAAATTACCGCATCGTTGCGGTCATGCGATTACATGTTTTCCGTCTTTTTCGGATTGATATAATCGCGAGGAGAAATATTCCAAAAGTACTTTTCTCGGTCATTTTTTATTCGTCGAATGAAAAACGAGAACGATTGACTGCACAAAACTTAGACACGAGCGACCGTTCTGGTTTTTTATCCGAAAGATCAATCGTGGATGAGAAAACCGGTTTACAATTTTTATAACCGACCGAGCAACAGCGTGTGATTTTTAATTGAAACGAAATTATTAAATCTATTAAAAATTTGGAAATTAATTTTTCTCTGAGTTTAGAGAGAGGTTGATGGATACGTTTACGAACGAGATGGGCGGAACAGGAATTTTTTCGGATTCGAAATTGTATAAAATAATTTAGGGATGGGTTTTTTTCGTTAGGTGGCGCGAAATTGGTCCAAGTTTTGGAAAAATGGATATTGCGCGACAAATCTTTGGCACTGACGAAAAACGCTCTCACCGAGCCCACGAGATACACCCTCGACGAGGAAAACAGAAGAAGATTTCCGGCGAGTCCTGCTTACGATATTCTTCTGACCATGATTAATCCTGATCCGGAAAAACTTAAAGTCAATTGGGATTTGCCGATCCTTGCCAGAGGCGAGTTTATCAGCGAAATCATCCACAGAGAAACGAACAATCTCGAGAAAAAAAAATATTGAACGATTGTTAAATACGCGATTGTTCATTGCAGATTATTTAGAACCGTTTCTGAGCGAGACGTCGATCGTCGCGAATTTTTCGATAAAATCGCAATGGCTCTATCTCATGCCTTTGGACGTCACGCCGAAGCAAATACCGGACAGCAGCCCACGTGGAAGACACTACGCTCTTCCCGAGGATGTTTTACCGCAGTTGATCACGCCGCTGGAGAAAAAATTGGGTAAGAAATTGATTGTTTATTCGATCAATATCAAGGAAATATATCTAGAAATTAAAATTATATTATTTTTTTATGAACTAATCAATGAAGATATTGACGATTTTCTTTTTTAAGTATTCGGTGCAATCTTTGAAAAAGCTTTCGTATTTTTTTTTATTAAAAATATCACAAAATGGCGGAGTTATCCTGATTTTCCTGCCGGTCCAAAAAAAAACCATGTTTCGCAAGATATATCCCCCTTAAACCTTTTTGTTTCTGGTCCATATTGTATGTTAAAAAAAAATTGTCAATGCCAACAAGTTCGCCCCCTCCCCCCATAATGTATTACGCTGCGAAAAATGTTCTTGTACGTGAAAGATTAAGGTCTTACTGGATGGATCGTCGGGAAAAAAGTTAGTCCACAATTGGTGAATCGTGCATTCACAAGTATAAATAATGTCGTACTTAGAAATGTTAATTTACCACTTCCAATAACAATTGGAGTCGAATTCGTCGGTATTGGCGTGCGGTTGACTGACATTTTGTCAGTGACTGTACAATTGTTTCAACTGTTTCAGACGATACTCCTCATTACATTAATTAATTTCTCGACAAAATTGATCAGTCAATTAATTTGAAACTAAGCATAATCAATCTCTCGATCCTAAATCTTAATGATGGAATCATGCCAGAATCTACGGTGATTTCGTTCCATTCGTTTTGCAACCACGAACGTCTGCAGAATCCGTTTTCCCATAAGCAACCGTGTTCAACTCACAAATCTATAACCACTCAATCATGTAGCAAAAAATTCTTAAATAATTCATGCATTATTATTCCATCAAGAACAGTCATCCCTCAAATTTTCAAGAATTTCACCCATTTTTTAAATCCCTCCAGTAAGACCTTAAAAAAATATACCTACCCCTCAATCGTTCGAAGAAACAACAATAATCATTTCTTCAAAACTTCGAACGATGTCGCACTTAGCTTCAACGATCGTTGGCCTCGCCGCTCATTCGTTATTAATACATTCCGCAAACGTTATATTTATTTCTTATCGCAGCATCGCAGGTCAGCTTACATCCGTGCATAAATTTAGTCGCTTACGCCGTACCGTGCGACCAATCGCCTCTTCACATATACACGAGAAGCGGATACAGATCGAAACCAGCGAATAACGTCGAAGCTTTTTTATCGCCTAGGTGAGATCCGTTCGCGTTTCGTATCTACGAATTCATCTACATTCACAAACGATGATTCGACGTATGTTCAATGATTCTTTTTTGATTTTTTTCGCGTTGCATTCGTCGATGACAGATGGGGTGGAATCGTTATCGCGAATCCACCTTCGGAAATATGCGAGGAAGCGCGGATGGACGAAATTGTCGAGGTCGTTCCAAACGCGGCGACGGTCATGGGTGTATTCATCGCCCAGTTGAGATTACTTTTGGGAATTCCCGAAACGGTAATTAATATTCTCGTCTTGATTGAGGGGGGGATAAGGTTAATTCGAGATAAAAAAAAGCATACTTTTATTAATTTTTTTTTGACGACACCGTTAGTATACATTTATTTCGATAATAACTACTCAATAACGTTACATTTGAAGAATATTCTATAAAATTTTCATTAACTTTTATGAACAAACGATAATTTTTTCTCAATGTATCAAAAAATAATTTTTATTGCGGTGCCCATCATAAATCATCACTGGATCATCCGAGACCAAAATGATTTAATTAGGTGATAGGTTTCTGCAGATAATAACGTCGAGTATATGTTTTTAAATTGATTTTTTAATTTTTTACAGCACTTAGAAGTCAAAACACCGATTTTAAATTTAAAAAATTGAAAATGTCATTTTAAAATACGATAAAATGAAAAAAAATAAAAAAACTCGACGTCATTGCCTGCAGAAACTTATCACCTAATAAAATCATTTTGGTTTTTTGATCTCAGATGATCCGGTGATGAGTTATGATGGGCACCGCAATGAAACTTTTTTTTTTAGACGTCCGCAGAGATTCTCCGTCATAAATGGCTCATTTGTTCATAAAAGTTAATGAAAATTTTATACAATATTCTTCAAATGTCACGTTATTGATTAGTTATTACAGAAATAAATTTATATTAACCGTGTCGTCAAAAAAAATTATCAAAAATCTGCTTTTTTTTTATATCGAGTCAACCTTATCCCCCCTCCCCTTAATTCTACGTCCTTCGATTCATTCTCTAGATAATTTATTGTCGTTTTCATTCCATGGGGATGACAACAGGACGACAGCATCCCCGAAGCCATAGTGGTTCCCCTGGTGGGCTCGAAACCCCGCGATTGGGAACTCGACGCTCTCCTGCGAATTCGCGCGATCGAACAGCTAACATCAGCGAAATTAACTCTTCAATCGCTCGCTCAGCTTCTCGAGGAAATCAGCAACATAGTAATTACCGACACCGTTGGCAATAGAATAAAAAACGCCCTGAATCTCGTTCAAGATTCCGGCGAAAATCTTAAAATCGGTAATTTGAAAGAAGCTTTTTTAATGAGCAAAGAAGCTTTCGTAATCGCTGAAGCTGCATTTACCGATCCTTCGTTGTTGGCTCTTCTTTATTTTCCGGACGATCAAAAGTGAGTTTTTCCACCCTTTTTCCCAAAACGCATGAATTTTTTTTTTCTCACATCGACGATTTTCACGAACCGTTCGATGTTGAACAATTTTAATCGTTATTTCACAGATACGCCGTTTACATACCGCTATTTTTGCCTGTCATGATACCGGTTTTGTTGTCGTTGAAGAATATAAAAAAATATTATCTACCGAAGGCAACGTGAGGACGTGAAAAAACGCTATGAGAATCGAAAAGAAGACTGGAAAATCGCCACGGACGAATATCGAACGTTCAGCCCGATTTTCTCGGACAATCGGTATCGTAAGGAATTATTTTGTACAATGCAAAAACGTAATTTTAAAATACACCGGGTTCCAAATATTTCTTCGAAGTTTATTTCTTCGCAATCGCATTTTCGTTCTCGAATTTAATCGATCGACGATTATCAAAACCAGCCAGAACGAACAATTCAAAGAGATTTATTCAAAAAATGGGGCGAAGAGCTCATCGCAGCCATGAGACATTCTTACGTGACATTATTTTTTCGGGATGATGAAATGAAAACGTAATAAGGGAAGAAAGAAAAAAAAAAAAGGTATTTGCATTAATCAATATGATACTTTGTTGAGCCGTCGATAATGTTCTAACGTACGGGTGTATAAATTAAGATCTGTGAGCGTCGAACGAATCAGCAGATTTCGTATTAACTACACTTTCGCATTGTCTCACTCGTTGTCGGGGAATTATTATTTTTTTTTTTTTAATTATTTATTTCCGTCGGTGGCGAAGCCTCGAAAATTCGCGTTAACTTCGCTTCCCTGCATTTGTCGAATTCAACAATCGTTCTATCCGTTGACGTTACTTCATTCAACAAAAATATAACTCTCATTCACGATCATTCTCGCACGTTTACACGCATACGCTCGGACAAAAAAAAATTATTTCGTACAATTTTCTCTCCTTTGCATCGCTCTCTCACGCAATTTTTCTTTCTGTCGTTACGAAAATGAATTATTCGATAAGATCGGTTAGAGACAACTAATATTATATATACACTTATAACAAATTAATCCTCAACCATTTACCAAAAAGGTTACAAAAAAGTTGCGTTAAGTTACTATCCATTAAAAAAAAAAATTAAAAGAAACAGAAGAGAAAAGAAGAAAAAAATTGATAAATCGTTCGTGTAACGTGGAGACATTTTTCCTCCGTGCGAATTTTCGTTTCGCGACATTTCCACCGAATAACGCGTTTAATTGGGACGTATAGCTGCACAAGGGGACGATAGTTCAGCGTTCTGATCTATACCAGTCTTCTCGAAAAATAAAAGAAAACAAAAAACTTATGAAAAAAAACGAAAAGAACGAAAAGTAAAACAAGCTAATAAATATCCTGAGAAAAGCGTCGGATTCGCGTAAAACCTCGTGGCCGTTCTCGCGAAATTAATTCGCGTCTACTGTCAAAAGTTTCGCGAATAATTCGTCATCGTTCAATCGAATCTTAAAAAATAATCTTAGGAGTAGTAGCAGTAATTTTAGCAGAAAATAGTGGCGCATCGGTGTGGTAAAGACTAATATAACAACAATATCTAAAATATACGGGGCATTCCATGATAAGTCGATCAAGTTCTGGCGGCCATTTTTTAGATCGTTTTCATAATTTTTTTTGAGATATATTTTTTGAGATTATTTTTTTTTAATAAAAAAAATAATAAGAAGAATATCCGTTTTTTTTTCGCCTGAAAAAATTCACAGAATTCTTATGAATTATAAGGAAATTTTCAAAAGCTATTGCAAGATGGAGCTTTCAAAACTATCGGAGAAAAAATAAAAATCAAACTATTGTATACGTGACAAATGCAGCACCAATACTTGTTGGCGAATTTTTCGATTTTTATTTTTTTTCTCCCGTAATTTCGAAAGCTCCATCTTGCAATAGCGTTCAAAAATTTTCTTATAATTCATAAGAATTCTGTGAATTTTTTCAGGCGAAAATAAAACGGAAATTCTTTTTTTTATTTCAAAAAAAAAAAAAATCTCGAAAACTACATTTTTTAAAAATTTGAAAAAAATTGGGCTCCTTTTTTTCGACGAGTACTTTCGAATAAAAAATGATGAAAACGATCCAAAAAAAATAACCGCCAGGACTTGATCGACTAGTCATGAAATGTCCCATACGTTCGTCATCGGCACCCCCGTCGTCGCCGTTCTCCTCAAATTCCCAAAGGTCTCGAACAATAAAAAGACATTCGTAGATAAAAAAAAAAAAAAAAAAATTCCAAAAATAAACAATTTAAATTCGCGTAAAAATAAATTAATCGTCGAATCGTTTTTCGCAGCCGTGCGAATCGAAAAACAAAAAAAAAAAAAAAATATGATAAAGAAACGTTGAGAGATTAAAATGAGAGATTGAAGATGGTTAGCGTGAGAGTCAACGAGGATTTTGAACTAGTTGTATCGCGTGTTGCAGTGCATCGGCGATATTCTGAAAAACAGGTACACCTTCGCGCGTTGCGTAGTCCGACAGGTACATCCTACCGCGATTGTAATCTTTCGTGGCTTGTTCGGTGAGCTGTGAAGCAAACAAAAAAAAAAAAAATAAATGATTATTTACTACGAATTATGACGAGTTTTGCCGCATCAACGAATCAATTATTAATTCGCGTTTGTAAAACGATGACTATTGCTTCCTAATGACGCGGAATTAATCGTTGATCGTTGATGAAACATCAATGACGTCACGATAAAATTCCCGGTAACGAGATAATCAATCGTAATAAAATGCGACGTTGAACGATCGTCGGATATACCTTTTCGCCGGACACGATGGTTCCTTCCGGCATCGTTTGAACGCAGAGCACGAGTTTCGCTCGCAAACCGATCAAATGAGCCGCCAGTGTCATTATCGCTATACCTCGCGAATGTTGCGGGACTATAAGCAATATGAGTCGCGAATTTTTCATGCGTTGCACCTCTTGCGGGAGTACTCGAACGTTGTACTCGTTCGTGCTGGGCCGGTGCAGGGTAAGATTTAACGATCTGTCGAGAACGGAAGTTGAGGGAAAAAACGAAACCGTGATTCGGGTACATGTATAAAAAAATCTCGTTAAAACGTCTTGCGACGAAACACCCTCGTCGAAAAACCCCGTTTTCAAAATAAAACCGCTCAAAAAACACCTTAAAAAAAATAAAAAAAAAATCCGCCCCCAAAAAACTCCGTTTATATTCTTGCAACGATTTCTTGCAAAAATTTTCATGCAACAATTTCTTGCCAAAATAACTCATTACTGGAGGAATTTCGACGAATTTACTAGGGCTTGGTAAAATTCTCATAAAAATCAAACTAAAAATGATATTTAAGAAATTCAAAATACAGCGTATTGTGGGAGAAAGGAAGAATAATTTCGTACCAATTATAGTTCGATGGGTACTCATTTGAATAGGAAATACTTGTGATGCGAATGATAGGCGCCAAAGCTCGGGCAAGGATATATCGTCGTTGGCACTGAAAGGGTTAAAGATAAACTCGATGCACAATAACAATACAGGTTAATAAAATACTAATTACATTTGCAGCACGATTAAAAGGTTATTTTCGAAGCTAAGCCCTTCAAATACCCACCCGGTAACAATACAAAACCGATTATCCGTACTAGACTGAGCCCGAGACGAATAAAAACGGATTAATAACGGTTCAATATTATTCTGAAAGATTACAGACTCTCCCAAAAGTTTTCCAAACTACGTAGTTCAGGCAGAGTCGTTTTTGGAGAAAACGTTTCGTTCTCCAGTTGTTATACCATAGATTGTACATGAAAAAACCCGATTTTGACAAGTTGTTTTTTTTTAACAATTTTTTTTGGCCAGGATATTTCGACAGGGTTTTTTTTTTTCGACGCAAGGCGTTTAAACGAACCTCAACGATTGACATATTTCGACGATCATCGGCCAATACTCACTCGATAATCGGCACCGCCGAAGATTCCAACCAAAACAGATCTTTTCCAACAACCCCGACATAAATATCTCTCTTGTCCGTTTCCGGTATGATCGAATGAGTCCAATCTGAAAAGTCGAATCGTCGATATTTGCCCTTTTCAAGCGTCGGCCAGCGGCGTCTCGCCGTTTCCCCGGAACTTTTTGAACTCTATCGGGTGACGAAATAGGTGATTGAGTGCAACGATAAGCCGTGACAGATGATTCCGACGCACGAGAACGTTATTTCATCATCGTTCTTTCGATCTCTTTGAGGTTTATGTTTTTTTTTTTAATCCGAAACTCGAGTAGCGAAATAATTTGTTTATTCGTGCGTAGAGCGTGAAGACCGTTTAATCGAGAAAAGTGAAAGAGAGGGTGAAGAAAGAGAGAAAGAAATAGAGAGAGAGAGAGGGAGAAAAGTTGAGAAAATACCTAGGAAACGATTAAAGGGGTGTACGAAAGCTCGTCGTATGAACTTTGAGGCCTTCCTAGATAAAATATTCCATACTGAAGGTATCTCACTTTCGCAGTTTGCTCCGTTGATTTTCGTTCTTCTCGTCCATTCCGTCGCGACAACGCAAAATTGTTCGAAATTAATTCTCTGCTCTTCCGAATCGTCCTTCGTCGTGAAATTTTTAATCGTAGCCTCGTGCGTGTCTGCGGAAAAAAATTAAAAAGAACGATGAAATCATCGATCGTTGAACGACGACAACGTCGAGATTCGTTTCGAAAGCGACGTTATTGCCGCTCCAGAGCTGTATCTCGAGGATTGTATAATGCCGGGAGAGAGACGAGTTCGGCGTTTCATTTATAGAAATGACTCGGAAACGTTTATTTGATCGATGACGAGCGCTGAGAAGCGCATCGCATTTACCTGATTTATTCACGGCGTTGAGCAGTTCGGGAACCGACGTGTTGATCTTCGCGTTTGACTGCAACGCGACCAGGGCCTGTGGGTCGATCGAGATGAGTGAAAAAAATTTTATTAAGGGCTCGCACAACCCTGAACGCGCTGAAAACAGCGCGGAATTTGAAAAAAAATTATTATGAACGTTGTATTGCGAAAAAAGAAATTAAATTGTTGATGTCACATTTTTTATCTTTTCTACTATTCTTTTATTTACTTATTTTATATACTTTTATATACTTTTATATATACTATTCTATAAAGTATTTTATATACTTTTCTTTTATTTTTTAACTTTTCAACTATAAGAAAGAAATTTTGAAAATATCTTCTAAAAATATTAACATTATTTTCATCATCAGGCAATTTTTATATTTTTCAACTTTAAAACAACCAGAGATATTTTTATTTTTTTAGTCGGACAATTTTTTTAATAAATTATCAGTTTTTTTATTTTCTCATTGCATAGAAAGGTTTTAAATACTGTGATTCCTTTATTTTTGAAAAAAATCCCTTCATCAGACTATAAATACTATATTTTTTACTTCATTCTTTTTTATTGTTTAGTTGGAATGATTTTTAATGAAGTTATGGTGTCGACCATGGTTTTCATCAATAGTCCATTAATACTCGTATAAAATAATATTAAAATTGAAATAAAATATATATAAATAAATTCTTTGTAGTTAAAGACTTAATAACGAAAATAAAATCAACAATTTAATTTTTTTACCACCGTGTAACCTTCATAAAAATTTCTCAAATTTACTCGATTTTCAGCTACGTCAGTCCTCAAGCGAACAATAAGAAGATGTCGACTCGACGTTCATATCAACAACCGGTCACTAACCTCGCTCAAACGTATCGCACCCGTATCATTTACGTCTATGGACTTGAAGATGTTCCTCAACGTTCTGCACAACGAAACAATAATCACAAAGTTACAAGATACCTTTTTTTTTTTTCATTCTTTCGCTTATTCAGACAATCTCGGCAACGATCTCGATTTGTTTATGAACGAACGCGCTTACGTACATTGTATCAGTTCCATTCTGAGTCAGGGAAATCCGGGCTGGTCTCATTCCGTCCTCCTGATTCAGATCTTGAACGTTAATCGCCTCTCGAAGAATCTGAATCGAAAAAAAAAAATTAAAAAAAAATTAAAAACAACGTTTCTATAAATTAAATCTCTCCGCAAACGTGATTATTCATCGGCCGTGATAATCTCGACTACCTTGGACGTGCCATTCAACGCGACGGATACACTTTCGAATATGGGTATTCTCTGTCTCTCCACGAAGTACTGAAGTACCAACAGTCCATTCATTAAATCGTAATATTCCCTGAAGGAGTTTAAATAAATCGTTTTAACGTCGATTAATCGCGAAAAAATTGATTTAACGAACGAGGATATCGATCTTTTACTCACTGAGTGGAAACTGTCTCGCCTAGAATCGTTTGACCTTGTCTGTATGGATAAATAACGAGTAATAGAGAATCGCATCGCGTAGCCGCCAATTGAGCAGCTTCGATTACACCGGCTGTGTTTCGCGTTTGATTGTCTATTACGAAGAGCAATACGCGAGCCGATTGTTTCGCCTCGTACTCTTGAGCTATGAGCTCCGGACCCCATTGCGAAACTTGCTGAAAAAATCGACGATAACGTGAATTAAATTCGTTCGAATTTAGAAAAGATAAAAAAAATTAATTAACGTATTTACCGGATTGTAATAAGTTATTCCGAGACTTTGTAGCGTTGGTATCGCTATGTCTGATCTCCAGGTGGTGGGATTACAGGATCCACCCAAAAATACTTCATATGCCATCCTCTCTGCGGGAAATAAAATTTGTTAATCGTCGAATGTGCAGGGCTGGGAAATTAATCTCGTTTGTTTTTATTTTCAAGTTCTTGTTATTATTTTAGAACAAAAAATCGTGCTTACTTGTACCAATACAGTAATTAGTATCCTTTCCATCACAGTGTATCGAGTGAGAGGCGCTCATAGGAACGGCTGCTCTGAAAATTCAACGATCCCATTAATTCGTCGTCGCGAGGAGAAATAAACATTTCGAAGCGTCGATGAACGCAGAGCGAAAAAAAGCTTGCAGATGGATTTGATATTTATAAAATACGATATTGTTCGGTCGTACGGCCAGGGAAGAACGTCGATAAATTTTTATATTAATTTTTAACGCAAATGAGAGCATACTTCCAAATATCAAATCCTTTTGCAATGGGTAACAGCGTTCCGCGCTTCATCTTGGTTAAACACAGCCCGATATTAAATCACAACGGAAGGCTTCCAAACTTTTGCCTGAAAATAAATTTGTTTTTTGTTCTTTCTTCTCGCCTCGTCGAAGATTCGAAAAAAGCGCTCGCTTACCCTCGCTCGCACAGATGTGCAAGTCTAGTGGCGAATACGCAGAACTCGCCAAACATTATACAGGCAACGGGACTGATTTTCGTGCAGCCCTTATTGCAGCGCAGCATCTCGCGCAGCCGTGTTCGAAGCGCGAACAACTGCATCACGTATGTCCGATTTGCCTGCGAACAAGGAGCGCACAGGCGCGACATTCATTTCCCCCGAATCACCAAATTTAAGGAAAAAAATTTAAAAAAAAGCTCATATCCAAGTATTTTACTCACACAGACACGGAGTCTGGCTGTTTGGAGCGGCCTTGAAGTTCGCCAGATAAAACTTTGCCCTCATTATTCAAATAAACTTTGTTAACAAAATATATTTCTTCTTTTTTTCCTTCTTTATCCGAGTCTTCGCCTCTCTGAGTTTCGAGTTCGTTCGAATCTTCAAGTTCTTTTCCTGCGCAAGGACAACTATGCTAGTACAAACAATCCGTACATTCGACACTTGGCTATTGCACTAAAATTTGACAGGCAGGTGTGGTTTTTTGAAATTAAAAAAAAAACAATTTTTAAACAAAATTTGACAGCTCCGGACAGGAAAAACGAAGGAAAAGCGAAGGAAGGTCGCTCTATTGTCGCGTATTCGAGGCAACGATTCTGACTGAAATCGACTGAGACTGACTGATCCGACGATGACGGTTCAGCAGCGTGACAATAACAGTGGAGTGGCTACCGGCCCTGACCGTACGCACGACGATGCTAACCAACACAACAACTCGCGCGCGCGCGCTCGCAACACAAATCACGCATACGCGCACACAAGAACGATATAGGATCACTAACCTTGATGGCAGAGCCCGAACGCTGCATGTCCACGCACAAAGAACAACGTATGCAGCCGATCTCAGCATCCGACGATCGTTTCCCAGTGTCGGCCGCATCTGACAAACTGTTTGTTTACTTTTCTCTCTACTTATCTTTTTTTTTTTTTTTTTTTTTTTTAATTTGTTTCTTCAATGAAACGTTATTCCAAAAAAATAATAGAGCCCGAAAGCGATAAACGGGTGATCGCGGTGGCTCGCTGGCCCCGTAAAATCATCGGCGACAGCCTCGCGTACTCCCGCTATTGCTCATACTTATTTATACACCGTTATATTTAAAATGAAACAAGTAGTGGTCGAACGCGGCGCTGGCATGCCGCGGGAAAACTCCCGATTCGCGGGAAATAAATTAAACGACGAAATTTCGACCAAGGTAGCTCCAAAATCTTTATTCTCCGAAAATATTTCTTCGAAAGAAACGAGAGAAACGTACGATGGAACGTTGATGGAATGACAGTCGTCGAGTGACACGTAAAACTTTATTTACGTTGTTGTTGTTTATTATTGATTATTCTCACAATCCTCGGCTCCCCTCCACCGCGCGGATGCGCCGCCAAAG
This sequence comes from Sussaba pulchella, assembly GCA_963971145.1. Lineage (NCBI taxonomy): Eukaryota > Metazoa > Arthropoda > Insecta > Hymenoptera > Ichneumonidae > Sussaba > Sussaba pulchella. The sequence goes on from OZ020166.1 coordinate 2,422,725, forward strand.
TACGTAGCCCTAGCAGCCGAGTCGACGATTAAAAATTTCGTGCCACGATCGTACTTTCCCCGCATAATAATCCACGGTATCGAGTAAACCTGTTTATGCCTTCGACTATCGGCGCACGGGGACTAGAAGCTGCACTGACGCTCACCCGTGAAACTTCGTCACCGTTGACAAAACCCCCTCCTCCCCCTTTTTTCTTCTTATCTATACATCTCTTTTACTCTCCCGATCTCCCACTCTCGCCCTCTCCACGGTCGGTAACACCTCTTTACCTTCCCGTCGTTCCTCCACCAATTTTCATTCTCCACATGCGACACAACGCCACGTAAAATAAATCAAAACAATCCCCTTCGAACGACAAGAAAAAAACCTTTTTTACGTCCCTTGAAATTTCAAAAGAGACCCTTTTGAATTTTTCTTATCCTTTTATAACGAGTTTTAGGTCAACGTAGCCGCGATGGCGACATTTTCGCGAGTTTCGCGGCTGCTGAGAGTTTCGCGATTTGGTGGGGGTTCGACTTCTGGGTCTTTCGCGTGTGCGACGTCGACGTTCGCCGTCGTTGGCTTTGCCCGCCGACTCTAGAATGACGTAAACCTCCAACAATGAAGCGTGATGTCACACACGTTGAAGTTCACACACCGAGCCGTGCCCTCCCCCCCCTCCGTCTCCTTCGCCCGCGCGCCCTCCAACGGTCCGGAGGGAACCAATGCGCCTTCGAAACGTTCGAAACTCGGCTCTCTTGATCAAATATGGTATCGCTTGTTTTGCTCGAACGAAAACCTCGAGCTTTTTTACATCGCAATGAACGCTTACGAAGTTTAAAAAAAAAAAAAAAAACGTCAATTTTGTTTCTTCGTTCACGTTCGCGAACGATATTTGTCTCTCGATGCCTTTCTTCGGCGTTGATGCGACGTCCCACGCTTTTATCGTTTTGCCGCCAAAGTTTTGCAACTTTCGAAGATTTTCGCGCGTTATGGGGGAATTATTTACGCACGAAAGGTTTTCACGTACGGTTTTTATGTACGATTTTGTGACATTACAGGGAGTGATGTTAGGCGAATTATCGCTAATCAATCCTTGGGTGATTGAAATGCTCGATTCGACGAATCGTTATTTCGTCGTGACTTTATTACGCGCGGATTTCCGGTTGACGCTTATCACGTTTTGTTTTTTCTGTACGACGAAGAATTTTAAACAAAAAACCGAACGAAAAGAAAATAATTATGAGAATATGCGTAAACTTTCGTTTGTGTTTGATTTTATCGGTAGGTTTGCACACGTACGCATTGCCGATCGTGAAAGCACAGTGAAAACATAAGTCACGAGTGCCCTCCCCCTCTTCTTCCTGTGCGCGTCCGCATATCAATTTCCAATTCGTTATCAATTCTAACTAAACGTTAATTTTCGTTTCAAAAAATGTCTTGTATACACATCACAAATTTCTCTTGCTCACAACCGCACTACGTAACGATTTGTCGATACAATTTTTTAATTAAATATACCTGTTTCGAAATAAACGGAATAAAACGAAAAAAAATTGTTAATCGCTTCGACGGCAAATTGCGACGATCGCGGATTTATCTTCCACGAGCTGCAACAGCCCGTAGTCAACTGCGTCTTCGACGAGCCAAACTCATCTTTTCTCCGCGTGTGTCTTGCTTCTGCAGCTTGTGAAGCTCGAAAATATTTTTAAAACAAAAAAAAAAAAAGAAAACAAGAAACTTGCAACTCCGGGCTTGATTTTTGTTATTTCCGAACGACGAATCGAATTAATTATTCCCCAATCGCTAACCAGGGGATATAAGTACATGAAATATACGTTTCCATGTATCGTCTTCCTCCCTGTTACATATATGTATTATTTTACGGTAAACCGTGGCTCGAATCGACGCAATTCCACGCGAAAGTGGGAAGCTGTTGTAAGAGCAACATACGCGCGTTGCTTCATTCACGCGCTTTAACGTCTGAGTTTCCTATTTCTATATTAGGCAGCACGGTCAGACGATATTATTTTGTCATAGAAACGCAGAATGTTTAATTGGCCGAACCGGCCTTTCGAATAGCACCTACGGAATCGCCGATACGTTCGTCCGTGTGTGTGCGCGCGTGTGTGCGACCTCGAGATATCTCCAATGAAAAATTTGACTACGACGCTGCAACGACAGCTCGACTACTCCAACCTTATAGCAGAAATATAGTTTTTGTATTTTTAATTCCGCGACAGGGTTAACGATGACCAGATTGTGTACACATATGTATGTCCAAGTTACGTGGAACTGGAATAATTTCGAAAAAACTGGAAATTCGAATTGTTGTTGCTCCAAATTTGAGATAAACAGAGTTGAACCGAATTTTCGGTCAACCTACATTTTTGGATAATCCAAAAAAAATATATATATACTATAATATATATATCATTATAATTATAATATATATAATATATATATATTTATACGATATAATATAATATATAATGATATATAATAATTCTACCTCTAAATTTTGAGATAATCCAAGTTATCGTAGTTTTATAATTTCCAACCAGTTTATATATATATGCATATAGTATATAATAATATATAATGATTACAGAGATACAATTATTATATATTGTTATATATTATATTCTATCACATATATATAATATATAATATAGAATAATATATAATAATTGTACCTCTGTACAGTTTCCAAGGATCGAAGGATTAAACACCGATCAAACATCATCTCTATTTATATTTGTACCTATTATTATTATTATATATAATATATGATAATCGAATTATTATAATAATAGGTACAAATATGGAGATAAAGTTTGATCGATGTTAAATCCTTCGAACCTTGAAAACTGTACAGAGATTACAAATGACTCCCGTTTGATTCAATGGCGGTTGTATAAACTTTTCCATCCGCTTGTGATCGATCTCCATCCCTCCCGCTCTCGAACGTTTGTATCGCGGATGTTCGATTATGAATAAAAATCAGACGTTATTCCTGCCGCGAGAGGGCGATTCGGTTGATGAAAATTCCCGCAAAATCTTGGAACCTTCGAGATCATCGTCGACGCGGTCCAGTCGGAGGATGTTGATAAGTTCGCGGTGAGCCGCCGCGAAACTTGGCTAAACTGGAGCTAGTTGTCGTCCGGCGTTGGCTTGGTTACTCCTCAATAACCTAAACACGTGCAATCGCTCTCGTTGGATCAACGATAAAAACCGTTTTTTATTACACGTAATATGATCTAAATGCTACACGAAGATGCTTGGTATTATAGTTTCCGGCCGATTGGTAAGAATCGTTCGACAAACATTCGCTGAGATCTTGAGGTTATGTTTTTCCGACGCTTCGTCGGCTGTCATCGCTTTATCATTTCTTGTTATTCTGTCGCGTGTGGTATTTTTTTTCCTCTTCGTTACGAAGAAAGCTCTTACGCGCATACAACGAGTAATTTAATTGTACATTGACGTCACTCTCAATGTGTCACGTCTTTTTTTTATAGGTCCAAACGGATTTCCAGCAAATCAGTGAAACCAGATTTGTCATCACCGTCAACGATGCTGACAACATCAATCACATTGTCGTTTTTCTCACAGGAACCGTGCCCTTTCCCGAAGGAATGGGAGGCGCCGGTAATTTGAGCGCAAATTAAAATGATTTTAATCTTATTGACGGAAACGTTTTTGTATGGATTTTTTTAAAATTGTTTTCGTTTAAACATTTTTTATCCCAGTGTACTTCAGCTGGCCGGATATGAACGCTCCGCCGAACTGGCAATTCTTGGGATACATCTCCAATGTGAAGCCGTCTGCTATCTTCAAGATTTCCAATTTAAAGAAGAATCATGAATTCGAGAATAGCAATTTGGGAATATTCGGCACTGGAAAAATATCGCACGTCGCCCAGATAGGAATATCCGTGGAACCTCTGCCGATTATAGAGCAACAGGCTGTGATCGTAGCCTCTAGCAAGGCCGATACTTTCGTCGAATTCACTCAAAAAATGATAACCCATTTTTTGAATTACATCTCCAGTTTTTCCGTCACTCAGTCGCAAATGGTTCCAAATCCGACGGAAAACTTTGTTCCCCTCTCGTCCGTTCAAAGCTGGTACGAAACTTTTGAGAGACGATTACAGCAGAATCCAAATTTTTGGAAGGCGTGATAGACGAGCCAAATTTCATCCCCACGCCAATGAAATTCTTCGCGGGGTTGTCTGTGTTTTAAGCTTGAACCCGGTGACAAAAGAGACTCGTCTGTATCCAACGCACCTCTTCAAGTCTGATCGCCGCATGCGCATTTTAATACAAACGAAAAAATGTTTTGTTCTTTTTCATCACGCTGTCACGACAGTTATGGCTTACAAAGTAAAGTGCATAAATACGCTCAATGACTTATAAAAAAATTGTTTTACCAAATCATTTCTACAATACACGAAAAAGAAAGAAACCAATTTTATCCTACACCCAAATTGTGTCAATTCTTTTTCCGTTCCCTCGTCCGGCTGAAATGAAGGCGATAATTTGTACAACGTAGGTAAATTACCAACTGAGCAGTCGTCGACCGATGCGAAATCAATCAATGAGTCAATTACCGTACGTGTTTAATCAAACCTCAGAAAATTCTTCGATATCTGAATCAGAGACGTCAGAATTTCTCCGAAACCTTTTAAAGTCATTTATTTATACACGCCGCTTCCGACTTCCGGATGTTATAATTCCCTAACCAATCATCGTCGGATCAAAACCGGATATTCTCGGAAACAGCTGATTGGTTGCCTCCATCTACACTTCGTCGATTGGTAAACCTGCGTGCTTCTTCCCCTTCCTTCGACCCCAACGCTCGCTTGTTGTTGGTCGTTCCATTTTCAAAATAATCTCTCGTCCAACAGTTATTTCCGAGTCCTCGTCGATTCTCGTTACTTCTCTGCGCTTTCCAACGTAAACACGCATTTTCGAAATGCTCTGACGACTCGACTTTCACGATATTTCGCGAATACGCATCTGTGAAACGCTGTTAAACGAGCGACGCTAATTTCGTCGTTACGACCAACGTAATTACGCACACGCGCGTCTGACAGACGGTTGAAGTTTGTTATTTTTGTATTCGATCGCGAGATGGGCGCCTACGCGAGTAAATTATTTTCTCACCACGCGGAGACGGAGACGAAATCAAAGACTCAGTCTAATGCGGTCCAGGTCGGCGTGGAGAAGATCAAATTGTGCACACCGCCGGTGTCGAAGCGTAAACTCGCGGCAGATCCGAGATCAGCAACGATCGGCATCGCCCGGACTCCCATAGAGGTGAGACTTTTGTCTTATTTATTCTGCTTATTATTTTTGACTCATTTGTATTGTACACGTATTTCATAATTGCTGTGTGGAAGTATTGTGGTTATTTATCTTTGTTTACAAATTTTCCAGGTTGTCGGAACGCCGACGGTTCTGTCTCGACGAGTCGCCAGCGCTTTGCCGAAATACCTGCAAGGCAAACGATACTTGGAGACCGATTTTGACGAAGTTACGCCTGTGACTACGCCGGACAAATGCATACCCGACCCGAGATCGCCGAATGTCGTTCAACAGCGTACTCCGATCATTGTAAGATTTATTTATCTTTTATCTCTATTACGCCCCGCAAATTTCATTCTTACATATATGGACGGACATAGTATCGATAGTTTTTGAGCACAAATATGTCAGTCGCGAATGAACGGGGATAAAAATATAATGAGAAATTATTTTGCGTCCAGTTGAAAATATTGAAAGCAATTCTTATAAATTTTTTTTTCATTCCAACATCAATCGATGCTCAAAAATATTAGAAGTAAAGTCTTGGATATGCCTATTTTTGTGAACAATCGTAATCCAACTTTGACATCACAGGTAAAGTCCACGTCCAGCTATCTGTCTCCCGTCGTCACCGTGATCGAGGCCTCCGACATGAACACGCCGGAGGCCAAAAAAATGGCCGTACCGCTGGCTGACCCCAGATCTCCGGCCATGGACTTCGACAGAACCCCCATTCTCAAATTAAGATCCGTAGAACGCATAACAACCGCTTCCGAAGACATTTTCAGCGGAACAACGGAAAATAACGCTTGCAACACGAGATTATCGTTCTGCGAAACAACGACGGACTTCAGTATTCCCGAGATACAAGCTGTTTCCGAAATGGCACCGATTTTGGATCAGTCTTTGAGTTTGGAAAATCGCATCGACTTGTGCGACGGTTTTTCCAGACGTTCAGGCTCGGTTTGCACTTCGAGCACCGACGAGACGTCCGAAAGCAGCGACATCGAAGAACAAGTCACGGTAATACGTAATCCAAAAGTTTTATCCCCGTGGTCTGACGCTCTTTCCACGTGGACAGACCAAAAACCGACCGATGCGGATGGAGACGCAGTCGCAGACAAAAAACTCAACGAGAACAACGAATCCAAACTCGATGAACCCATGGTCAAAACAATGGATGAAAACATCAGCGATATAATAAACGCGGTCATGAAAAATTCCATCGCCGATATGAAAACGGTTTTGAACAACGACAAAATCAAAGTTTGGCGAGATTCCACGTCGCCGAATATCACCGACGAACCGGAAAACGTGGTTCCCAAAGCCATCGAGGAAATAATCATTGATTTCGATGACGACGTTATCTCGAGAACACCGAAAAAAATCAACGCAACGAAAATTTCGAGCAAGGTGGAGGACGACAAAACGAAGAGTCAGACGAAGAAGAAGAAGTTTCAACAGCAACAGCAGCAGCAGCAAACTTTCAAAGGCGACAAAAAGTTGGTGTCGGAAGAGAGAAGAGTCTTCAACAACGATGGTAAAAATTCCATCGACGCAGCCAAGGTATGAATTATAAATTATATTTCGTATTCTGAAAATTTGATTTTTGATAGCTCGTTAGGGAAGAAGATATTGAGAATTATTGTTTGCTTTTGACTAGCAGGAAAAAATCAAGTAGAGTTTTGGTTAAAAAATCATGAATACACGATTTACACCGATATAACATGTCAAACATGTGACAGAGGCGTACCTGAAACTTTAGAACATATATTCGAACAGTGCCTGGATTTAATATTTCTTCGGTTAGCCCTCGAAGTATCGTCCAAGGCTCAAGCAAATGGACTAGCCATGTTTAAAGGAAAATGCTGCAAATTGAGAGCCTTCATACTATCAGACTAGTACGCGAAATCAGAAAACAAGGATTCCGGCGTTTAACCCTTAAATGCACAATTCACAGTTTTTTGCCTTTTGACTACAATGCTTAAAAAGTATCCAAATATTCCTGCAGTAAATAGAGAGCCAGAAAATATATGTTGCCAACTGGCAACACGATGCATTTAAGGGTTAAGCAACTAGAATTTAAGATTGTTACCATTTTCTATATTGTATTACTATTTAATAATAATAATTTAGTTTTCTCTGTTGAAAAATGTATGAAGTGAGACAACCAAACACCATTCCCTTTGTAACCTAAATCAAATAAACTATACGATACTTATTGTTTGCTTTTGCAGAATCGTACACCGCTGGGCAATCGATCGAACAACCACAAGCAACTCGGCACAGCAAAGTCGCCCCAGCAAATACTACGAAACAAAAACCTTTCGGCGAGGGCGAATCATCAAGAAAACACGCCACCGCAAAACGACAGATTCATTTCCAAGACAAAACCCAACGGGATCCAGTGGGATGCGGACACGACGGTCATTATCTAACAATTAAGTCCAAACCATTTCCTTGCCAATCACCTTCGATCGACGAAAGGTTTTTTTTTACTCCGTACACATTTTCTTGGACTTTAAGATTTTTTACTTAGGATATTAACGAGTTAATTATTGAAATTTCATAAAATTTAATTTAGGGATGTAGGAACGTTCTATTTGTTGATTATCCATAGACTGATTGTAACACTCTTCGTTATTTATTCGCCTTTAGGTTAATTTCTCTGCTTTTCCGTATGAGAAAAATGACTTTGTACGACAATAAACTTTGTATCTATATATTTCAATAATGAACGATGATCCATCAAATATATTATTGTTATGTTTATTTCCGGAGCGAATCAATTTGTCTTCATGGCATCGCGTATACTCGATTTTACCATCTTTATAGAATTTCTGAGGTCGTCACTGGGTTTCACCAATCCCGAAATACTGCAATGTATCATCATCGATTATAATCCTCATTAATCATCCGAATTATACATCAAATTTTGTACATAAATCAATTTTCTTACCTCGGATCTTTAATTATAATTCGCTTTTTGCTTTCGTCCTGTTTGGGCAATATTTTTATGGTAATTCCACTCTCAATCTTCTTCACAACCGGAAAAACAGTCTTCCGTTCCTTACTGGCAAAATTTTCGAGTTTTTTCGTATCAACTATTTGTGGTCTTATCACTTTTACTTTGTATCGTTGCTCGTTGACCGAACGACCTCGATAATTCTTTCGTTTCCTCACTTCTGGAGCGGTTACTTCACGTCCGAGTGCATCAGTTTTGTCGTAAGGTGCTTGCGGATAGTCCTCATTCGACTGACTTGTACTCGTACTTTGCTGACCTCCCCGACTCCAGTTGGATGGCAGCGAAGGCTCGGATACCGGACGCGGATCGATGTCACGTGGAATACCATCGTAAATAGTCGCCAACGAATCGTTCGGATACTGTTGCAAAAGTCTTTGCTCCGTAAGCGGTAATGCAGGAAATTTCTTCTTACGGTGATATTGTTCTCTAAAAATTTTGCAAATTAATTTAATCTCAACAATTTTGACAAATTTATTAACGTTCCAATATTTATAATAATTTTTTTATTTCGAATCTTATCGGAAAATTGGATAGGTTTTAGTAATAAGCACAGCCGGAATGTTGCAATTGGCAGCGGAAACAACATTTGAATTCATGGAAGTAATTCGTTGGTTCAATAAGATCGACGATTTGAAAATAAGGTTTAGACTTTTGTATTATTTTATTGCGACATGTTTTCGGCGTTTCTTCATTACCTCGGTTCGAATTTGTCGGTCTCCAGGTTGGTAGGATCTTCTTGGTGTCTCCTGATCCTGATAGCCACGTCCTTGCGACGCTGTATGAGTTTATTTCTTGTTTCCGCCACAGTTTCAAGCTCAGGCGCGTAGAATACGTGCAGCAAGCCGCCGTAAAAGTTTTTCTCATCCACTAACCGTTTGGCTATCCTGTAGAATGCGTTTGTTCGTAAAAAAATCTTTACAAAACGACTCGAGTGGCTGAAGAATCTTTTCGATGATCAATCGACAAACCTTGCGCTCTGTATGCGGTCAAAATGTACATGAAAGGCGTCGGTAAATTCCTCCGTAGGATAATCCGGTATCGATTCAACTTTTTTTATTTTGCCATAGTGCAAAAGAATTTTCTTGACCTCGAGCTTCAATTGCAACTGAGGCACTCCGCATATTATCAAATGCTGAGATTCGTCGTTGACTGTGTAAACCTGTTGATCATCGCTAACTTGTTAAGGAAACGTAAACACTGACAGAAATTTGGCATTGGCCGAGTTAAACAATTCAATTTCGACCTTTCGCTGTAGAAAATCATAACGCAGATGTTTCTATCGATTGAAATGATAAATAAAATACCGTAAGAAGTCAACTTTTGGTCGGAGTAAGAACTTTGAGTGAACGATACAACTAAATTTTCTCTCGCCGAACCAGGGAAACAGAGTACATGAAAATAACACTATTTTCCGTTCGGCTAAGGCGCGAAATCGCCACGCCTGACGAAGCTTAGGGTGAAACACGAGAAAACAACAATGGTAAACAGGTTTTCCAAATCCTAACCTCTCGTGCATGAACGTTAAAAAAAAAAAGCAAACAGACAACAATTCGATATGACAGATTAGGATACGTTTCGTCAATGCTACCTTCACGGCCGTCAATTTTCGCCCCTGTCTGTAGGGTGGCCTCGTACGACATAATTCTTGTTGCTCGTGATGCTCGAGTTTCACAATCGCACCCCCGGTCGCCATAAATTGTTTATTATCGGCTGCTACGTCGTTGACAAATGCCACTTATAGTGCTGCCGCGTGGGCGAGGATGACTAAAGCAAACCATCGAGCTTTCCCGGCGAACATAAACACGCGGTAAAATCCAGTTCGATTCGTCAACCTCCGGACGACACTAATGGATTGCCCGTGGAATTACGTCGAATGGCGATGGAAATTCCTATTGATGGCTCTCGAGCGAAGGTAAATTGTCGAAAATTTTTCTTTTGAAATTCCACTTAGTCAGGTTAATCGGCTTAACTTTTACGACGTAGTCACCGCGTGTACTACCTGAAACCCCGACCAATCACGTGGCCCATCTTACACTGCTATCGCGCTTTGTCTCTCTCTCTCTCTTTCTCTATCTCTCTCTTTTATTTTATTTATTTCACTGGCTTCACTACTATGCGCTACTATCTACTACCCGTGGTACTACACACGGCATTGCCGTCACAGATATTCACGTTATACGGATGCATTCATACGGACGCGCACATACACACACGCAACCCGAAGGGTTTCCGTGTGACAATCGAGTGGAGTTACCCTTGATTTATCAATAATTTAAGGATCAGTGGTGCTTCGGTGCGTTAGGATGAAATATTCTTTACGAATGACGTGCGAAAAACGGACTAAATGCGTTTATTGTGAGCGAGGATAGCAACCGGCGCGATTATGGCAATTTCCAGTTGGATGATTTGGGGTAGAAGCCTTCGCACCAACAGACCCCAACGAAGTACGTCAAAATTAATCTAATATATCGTCGACAATTCGTCATTATCGCGTTATTCAATTGTTCGAGTTTTCAGGCCGACCGGAAAACGATAACAACTGCGTGCAACTCGATCTGTCAAAAGGTCAGTAACCTAACCTATATTTACAACTCCGTTTCACATTGTTCGGTGAATTGTTCGATCTTTTTTTTTTTTGTATCTTTTTTTTTTTAACCTATGTGTGCCACGCGAGAGAATATTTCTCGAATGTTGCGGTGTCAGTTGATCTGAAAAAGAATTTGGAAAATAAGCATTGTTTTTGCTTGGTTTCCTGCTTGTACGGCAACATCACTGTGTTTGTGATCGGAGATGGTGGATTATTGGGGATAAAGAGGATGGTCCGGCATTTGAGGCTGAGTTATGGTGTCTTAGATCGATATAATTGTTGCAGAATTGAGCGAGAACATCAAAGAGGTCTTGTGCAATGTTTGTCAGCGTCAGGGAGTTTCCAACGAAAAAAAGCTATCCTACTTGAACGGCATCGTGAGGCTCGTAGACGAAAACGATGCTCCCGACTATGGCTACTGTGCGGAAGAAGTGTTCTGTTGGTAAGATCCTTTTGCATGTTTTTTGCGCAGCTTTGTTTGAGTGCTGGGAAACAGTACAATAGCAAACTGATGACTCATTAAATTCTCTGCAATGTTGCATTAAATTGGTGTCTTATAGGCGAACGTTTTAAAGACGAGACTGTTTAAAATTAGTCATACAGAGAAAATTCTCAGCAGCTACGGATTTCAAGTATTAAAAATATCTTTGCCCATAGTTCTTCATTTCTGTACCTGCTACACCATTTTTATTCCTCCGTTGAGTGATGCTTGTACATAAGCCAACGATAAAATAAATTTATATCCACCAATATTTTCTGCAAGATTTTAAAAAAAGTAATCGTCAGAGATAGTTCCAGAACGTGTCATAGATCTCAAACGCATTTAATTGCAATAACTTTACTGAATACTCTCACAAAACTTCGGTCGTCGGACAATAACCGAACGATCCTAAATACTCTCCCTACTGTTGCAGCTTGCGAGTCTGTCTCATTCACGAGACGACGCAGGTGCGTGCGGCGGCTCTACGCGCCGTCCGCTACATGCTCAAGACCGAACAGGACGTATTGACGATCAACAAATTGCGATACCCTTATTTCTTGGCTCGCAGCATGGACATCAATCTCCACAACGACATGGAAAGAATGCAAGCGTTGAGGCTCGTCCGAAAGATGTTGGCTCTCTCGCCGAAGCATTTCTCCCCCGTATTGGCGAGATGTCTGATCAGCCAAGTCACCGGCAATTTCGAGGATTCCGATCGAGCTTTCTGCGTGTTCCTGGCGACGTTGTGCGAACTCGGTGTGTTAAATTCCAGCCTGCTGATAAGTTGCGGCGGTGTCCACGCTTTATCCAGATCAGCGATGACTGATCAAAGCCCCGCAATAATCGAAGCGGTCGTGGGTGTTCTCCTCCGTCTCCTGGGCAATCCAGAAACGCGCGGTAGCGTCTCGTTGCTCTGTCTAGCATCCTCTTACTGCGAAATCCACTCGTTCGCTCAAGATCGTACGCACGAGAGTCGCCAGATGAGATACGCCGCGAGCAAGCAAGCCGTTTTAAGCGTATTACGTTCCTACGCCGGTGTCATACACTTCTGTCATCCTAACAACAACGCCGGATTAAAAGCCATCGCCGATATTCTCTACGTCGAGCAGTTGGAAGTGCGCGGAGCGGTTCTAGAGCTTCTTTACGAATTGTTGGGTCTGCCGTTGCCAATGTGGACCGACGAGCCCGACGTTGCCCTAGCTGCGGTCGATCCTAGCCGAGCTCAAGAAAATTGGAGGTTAACCGACGGTTTCGTAGCTGCCGAAGCAAAATCCATACTGCCGTCTCTATCCTCTCATTGTCCCAACATAATGGAACTTCATCTCGCTTTGTTGGTCTACGTCTTGCTCGAATGCGGTTTGCATCGAGCTCTAGCCGAAACAATCGTCTCCTCCGACACTTTTATATCGGTACGAGCCGCTGTGCTTCTCGGTGTTCTCCTCAACCTCGCTCATTCGCTTCTTCCACCCGACGTTTGCGATTTAACCCCACCGTTGCCCAATTTATTGGAACACGCGAGCATAGGAAGACATCAAGCTCTCGCCGCTGTCACCATACTCGGTCGTATACACGCGATAATGCGACGTAGACCAGCACCCGCAAGTTTGTTTCTCGATCGTATACTTCAAGCTGGCACTTGGTTACGTCCGACATTGCCAAAACGTCGAAGAACATCGTCGAGAAATTGGTTACGTCGTGAATCAACGACAACGCCGCTTCTCAAAGACGCTCAAGTACTAACCTCTAAAGACGCTCTCGCTTGGAATTGGCCGATAATAAGATCGATATTGCGATCGCGCGAAGATACGATGAGAATACTTCACGATTCCGATCATCGTTTATTTATTAAATTACTCGTACGTTATTTCAAACCATCGTGCAATACGTACAGTAGAATCGAATTAACGACAAACGCGACATTGGCTCGTGAAGCGACCCTGGCTGGTTGCGATTTGGTCAATTGTTTGTTGGAAACGCACGAACCCGAAGGCGCGAAACTTTTGAACGAATTGATCGGTGATATTGCCGAACAAATTGCCGCTATACAAACTTCACCTTCGGCTCACGATTGTTTGTTTTCACCACGTCACATGGCCACGACATGTTGCCAAAAGTATTTTTTGTTCCTCGGCCAATTGAGCCATTCGGCCAAAGGCACCGTTAATCTAAAGTGCTTCGATCTTCTCGAGAAACTTCAAGAATTAGCGATAACGACGAATCACGATTGTTACGTTAAATTGATTACATCGAGTCTGGATTATTCGAGAGACGGTCCTAATCGCAAAGTCATGGGGGCGATTATATCGGAATCAACCATTGAGAACACAAGACTGTACGCTACGCAATTTTTACGTCTGGTACTTAGAGCCAAAATGACTGACGCGTTTCAATGGGCCATGAATTTGTTGTCCGGAAGATTATCCGATAGCAGTAAAATCGTCGCTCAAGCGGCTCTCGACGCTCTTCACGAAGCTTGCGACGAACCGGAATATCTCGAAACGTTTTTTCAACAAGACGGTAGAACGAGAGATTGGGACGAATCGTTGCGACATCTGGGCGATCGCGGTTATCTTCTCAAAGTTCGCATGTACTCGTTGCGATCGGGTTTCACGAGTTTATCGTCACCGGTCGAAGAACTCGAAAAATGGATTAAATCCGATGGTTTTGCCGAACGTTACGTCGGTCTTATAGAAGGTGAAATTCACGATTCTATGACGCGTCGTCAACGTGACGAAAACGGTTGTTATCTTCGAAGATCCACGAACATGCTTATATTACCTAAAGACGTTTACGTACCTCCTCATTTGGTCGGTCAATTGGTTCAACACGAACTCGGTGTGCAATTGTTGTTGAGACGTAACGTCGTTCAACGTTTCGCACGTATTATACATCGTTTCAGAATGGAATTCGCGTCTTCGGAAACGGTTGAATCGAATTCAAAAGCAACGAGAAGCAGCCGTTCGGCACACGACGATTGTCACGTTATGTCCGAAGAATCGGGAACGGAAGATTGCGGTGAAACGAATCGTTTGGAAACAATTATTGACGCTGAAGTAATGGAAATTGTGGATGTTAGAACACCTCGTAAAAACGATTGTTCCGGGGATTTGCAGAGAAAATTGAGCCTCGACGATTCGCAAAGAACAACGCCGGAACGTTCGGCGAGAGACGATGGTTTTAGTCGCGATAGATCTTTTTCGGGATTGGACGATAGAATATTAAAGGTTAAAGCGGCATTGTGGTCGCTCGGACACGCGGGTACATCGTCGCCGGGTGTCCAACAATTGAACAATTTAGGTATTATTGAAATGATAACATCAATGGCGGAAACCTGCCAACATTATACGGTACGAGCCACGGCGATGTACGCCCTAAGTCTTATCGGTACAAACCGCGCAGGCGCGGATGCACTTATGAATTTTGATTGGCCGTGTGTTAGGTACAAACGGGGCGATCATTGGCCCATCGTACCTCCCAGTTATCCTTATCCCGCACCGAGTCCCGTTCCCGTGCAAAGGCATCAGCGTAGTTTGAGCGATGGAAAACCGGAATTACCGGAACCTGTTGCTCGTAGAACGAGGAATCGATCGGAAAGCGCGGCGACGGATGTGGAAGCAAGACGGCATCTTCCGTGAGTTAAAAATATCATTTATGACAAGCTGCGCGTAAAAGTGCGGTTTTGACGCGTACGAAGTGAGCGTAAAACCGCATTTTCACGTATTGTGACGTAAAAATTTATATGATACTCGTGGGAAAAACGTTTTTTGGACTCGTGTGATTGCAACACTCGGCTCAGGCTCGTTATGCAAACTCACACTCGTCAGAAATATTTTTTTTCGTACTAGTGTCATAATGTACTATGATAATAGTACATTATAAAGTTCGTTAGTAAACGTTCTTCTGATCGAAACAATTTTTCTACCATTTCAGTGAACGGGGCGAAACCCCGAGTCCCGTTTCGAGCGTTCAGAGGCTGAGCCAACAAGACGCCGAAGGATATGCTCGTCTCAGATATTTGCAGCGTCAACGGCGACCGAGTTATTCTCACAGTAGTTTAGAAGTGAGTAAATAAAATTTGCGCAACCTCGAACGTTGTCACAATAATTTATCGCAAAATTTTTATCTCGTATCCTCGAATCAATTCACAGATGTACAGCTCGGACGGTCGACAATCCTTGCAGAGTCTTTCGGAATTCGAATCTTCTCGGAGTTGGACGACGGACAACGTTCTCGGAACGACTCCACCGCCTCCTCCAACCGCTGAAGAAGACACGGGCGATCAGCAATACATGGGCATTTGTCTCCCGAGAAAGCTCACCATGATTTTTCCGGATTTGACGCAAACTCCGGCAACAATACCGTCCGACGATTATGGAAAACCGTCCGATCTCAACGGTAGATGTCTCGACGACATCTTCAAATCGAATTTCGACGACGGTTCCGAATCGGATTTCGAAGACGACGGCGAACACGGCCGGGTTTGTTTAATCTGCGACGAGGATACGTCCACCGGAAGCGATGTCGCGGTTGACAAAGCTGACGCTAAAGTCCGAAGGCAAGAATTATTGTTACGCAATTTTATTGTTTTTCGTTCGATCGTTTTTGTTTTTTCTTTTGTTTGTTTTGCATTGGAAAATTAATCGACGAGGGAGAAAGGTTTTGTGGAAATATTGGAGATTTAATTTTCGTTGGAATAGTTTTTTTGAAATATTTTAATGAGTAAATTGATGTAATAATAAAATAATAATGTAATAATAATTAAAATATAATATAATATAATTGTAATATTTTGAATATGAAATAATTAAAATATACAATATTTTAATGAGAAAGTATTTCTTTTTATATTTTAATGAGGGTTTTTAACGATTTAAATGTATTTATAGTATTTTTTCATTTACAGAGAAATCTTGAGGAACACCCAATGTCTGTCGAATCCTCTTTTTTATCGACACGGTCGTCAAGCGTTGCTAACGATACGACAAGCACATCCCGAAAAGTTCAAGGTAACTCGCAGCTTCATTGTTACGAAAAAATAAACGAAGGGAATGTTAAAGGAAGGGTTAAACCCTTAGTGTGCAACGTGTTTTGGTACCTTTACCGTGCAATGGGGATCATATACTTTCGGGCGTCTTAAAAAGGACTCTGAAGTGCTTCAGAAAATTCAAAAAAAATCATGAAATCTTATCAGCTATCTTAGTACAAGGATCGATCGTTATATTGCCGAAGGAATCATTTGTTTAAACATTATATTCGTATAAACAAACGAAAATGTGAAGAGAATACTTTCCAGCATCTTGAAAAGCACTCTAAAGTGCTCTATAAAATCCCCAAAAATTCATGAAACCTTATTAATTATCCTAGTGTAAGAATCAATCGTTATATTATCAAAGGAATCATTTGTTCAAACAATTCAATCACATAAACGAATGAAAATGTGAAGAACATCTACTTTCCAGCGTCTTAAAAATCAATCTAAAGTGGTCTAAGAAATTCCAAAAAATTGAAGAAACCTTATCGACAATCCTAGTATAAAAATCAATCGTTATATTGCCAAAGGAATGATTTATTTAAACAATATGATCACATAAACGAATGAAAATGTGAAGAACATATACTTTTCATCGCCTTAAAAATCACTCTAAAGTGCTCCAAAAAATTCCAAAAAATTCATGAAATCTCATCAACTATCCTAGTATAAGGATAAATCCTTATATCACAGAAAAAATAATTTGTTCAAACCTCATAATCATAAAAACGAATAAAAACATAAAAAACGCTTCACTCAGCCAGGCTCACCCGTTGCACACCAAGTATTAAATAACAAAAAAAAACAAAATAAAATTTCTCTCTTCTCGCTTCTCAACCCAGGACACTTGCATCTATTCCGATGTCGCTGCTCGTCTCGGTAGCGGAACTTACAGACCGCCAGCTCGACGTTTCATCCAAGAATTGTTCCTCGATTCTCCATTCGATGCCGTAAGATTTCGTCAAACGAAATAAACGTCTTTTAAAATTACATTCCAACGATTTTTCAACGCGATTTTTTGACGACATTCGTAACGACATTGCAGTTGTACAAAGAACCAATGACGATACTGAAGATGCCGATCGGCACCGAGGAGAATAAACCGCAATCTGCCGCTGGTCCCGCTCGATTCGCGGATATTTATCGTACGACAACGACGAATTTTCCGGGACGTAAAATCAACGGAGGCTTGACGATCGCGGAAACGAGTTTGCCGCAATTACCGGAGTCCTCTTTATCGCCAACGGTAATCGTCGAAGCCACGGACGAAGATCGGGAAACGTCGGAAACGTCCACGGAGGCTCGCGAAGTATCGCAAAAAAAAGGGAGGCTCACCGATGAAGAGATAATAGCCGAAATATTAAAGCCAGCAGAGAGGTTAAATATATCGAAGAGTTCCGATAAATTATTAAAAGTAACAGGTACAAACACTGCCATCAGCCTTGATTAGAAATTCCCCGAATCTTAATTATCTGTAAATATTTTATATCAAAGTGATTATGCAATAGAAAGGAGAAGACGAAGGAGAAGAAAAGAAAACAATAATAATGAGAATAAAAAAGATACACTGCCGGATTCGTGAAGTTGTTTATTCGCGAAAAGTTTCCACACAAATCTTGTCGTTAATTTTAAGATGGTGGAAATAATCGATTCTTTTGGATTATTTCTACTTGTGTTGTGTTTGAGGGGAACACTATGGATTTCCAATTACCAGACCTATTTAAATATCACCTTCGAGACCGTGGCTTGGCTCAATATTGGCTCTGGCTAATCAAATTACGCGTAGATAGAGCAATTGCGATTTTTGCTCTGACCTTGAACTAATTTTCAAACCAGAAGATATGAAAATTTCATTGACACCTGTATGGAAAATGAAGCTAATAATTGCTTATATCTTCCAAAGTCTTTCTATATCTATCCAGTAGCAATACAGTAGTATATATATATATGTATATACGGATGAGATAAACTCATCCGTCGAGAAGACCTTGATCGAAGTTCTGGAGTATACGTACCATGAGGCAGCACTTTCACCACTGCCTCAAACGTGTCAACACGTTATTTTTTTACAAACTCCAATCAGCGTCCCAGTCAAAATTATCATTCCGGTGCCGGTACTCCGTTACGAACATCCATTTGGTTTAATGTTGGTTTTATCGAATACGGTACGATTTGGAAGGCCCGTAACGAACCTTTTTTTTCGAACGTACAGCACGAAATTGAGAGCCATGGTTACTGCTAAAAAATACGTTTTGGCGAAACACTTTGAGGGCGAGCCGAAACGCTCGGATTTAAAAATTGTCGAAGAAGAATTGCCGGCTATTAAAGATGGAGGTACGTATTCCGTGTATACGATAAGGGGTTAAGGCGTTAGACCACTCTAGAGGCTAAAAAAAAAAGTTTTTTTGAAGATTTTTTTTTTAGAAAAACTACAAAATAAATCAAGATTACGAACGCGGGTCTTGAAGCATAATTTTCTTGAAGCGATTAATTCCAAAGTGCCGGCTGTGATGATTTTCGAATTGTGATGGGCCAATGAATTTTTTTTCGATCATATCTAACAACAGCTATAGAAGTACGTAGGATTTTTTCAATATATTAAATTTAGGACAAATGGCGCACTGTTAAAGTGAAAAGTGATAAATTTGCCTAAAACCCGTCAGGAAAATTGCTAATGACAAATTAATAATGCAATATTAAAAAAATTCTACGTACTTCCATAGACAATGTATTTTTGAATATATCTTCAAAATTTCAAGTGAAACGATGAAAAATTGTCTGAGTTATATTTCCGGCCAACTTGAAAAATGCAGTTTTTAGATAAACGCGTTTGAAGTTTGCTTGAAGTTCGCTGCGGACCACGCGGCCGTGTACTAAAATTCGAAAACAGTACTTAGAGATTTTTCCCAGCCATAATCTTTTGGAACAACATTTTTGAGGTCCTAAAGTACCATTTAATTGAAAAAAAATCGATTTTCCGAAAATTATAAAGTGGCCTAACCCCTTAAATTGGAGAACTCTGGCGAACGCTGCGTAATTTTTGCTCTTCGCATCAGAATTTTTGGTACAAGCGGAATATTTTTCCGTCGATCCTTACATGAGACCTTACGTCGCGAGGTTTCCAACCGGAATCACTATGATCGGTGGGCAGGTGGCTAAAATCGTGGAATCCAAGAACCCGGAATTTCCGGTGGGCAAGAGGATCGTCGGATATTTGGGCTGGAGATCGCACACAATTGTAAATATGAACGAGGAAGACAAAACGTCGATTCTACAGCTAAAACCTCACATTGTACCAGATTTTGGAAATTATCCCGCATCCCTCGCTCTAGGAGTCTTGGGAATGCCAGGGTAGGCTTTTATAATTTGAGATAGAAATAACGATGATTTTTTGCAACAATTTTCACGTAAACATTTTTTTGTACATTTATTTTATTCAATTTTATTTTATTTTATTTCATTTTATTTTACTTTATTTTATTTTATTTTATTTTATTCAATTTTATTTTAGTTTATTTTATTCCTCTGCCTGGCAGGCTTATATAATTTTTAATTTAAATTGCAACGTTTTTTATAACAATTTTCGCGCGAAAAACAATTTTTCTTTGTACCTTTATTTTATTTCATTTTATTATTTCATTTTTAGCAACACCGCTTATTTTGGTTTGTTGGAGCTTTGCAAGCCCAAAAAAGACGAAACTTTGGTTGTGAGTGGAGCTGCCGGAGCTGTGGGATCTCACGTGGGACAGATAGCCAAAAATGTAGGCATGAAAGTCATCGGCATAACCGGGTCGGATGTCAAATGCAATTGGTTGAAGAACGAATTGGGATTCGACGCTGCAATAAATTACAAGACTCAGGATATTGCCAAAGCACTCAAAGAAGCGGCGCCAAACGGAATAGACTGCTATTTCGACAATGTATTGACACAATAGCAAAACTTTTTTTTTTGTTCCAAGTAACGTTTGAATATAGTTCGATTATTCTCGTGTCTTTTCGTGATTTCCAACAGGTCGGTGGAGAAATATCGAGCACGGTTATTTATCAGATGAATCTTTACGGTAGAGTCGCCGTATGCGGTTCCATATCGTCCTACAATGCGAACATGAGAGATATTCCGAAAGTTTCTTTGATTCAACCTGCCGTGGTTTTTCAACAATTGAAGATCGAAGGATTTATCGTCACAAGATGGTCCGATCGATGGTTCGAAGGAATCGAGAAGAATCTGCAAATGATTCGCGACGGAAAGATCAAATATCACGAAACCGTGACCGAAGGTTTCGACAAACTGTTCGACGCTTTTGTCGGCATGCTACGTGGCGAGAATACTGGAAAGGCCATTGTCAAGGCTTGAAAATTAAATCGCCGAATATTCAACGATTAAAATCGGTTATTTACGGCCAATCGAATTGTAAGACTCATTAATTTCTATTATCTCATTACTAATCTTAAAAATGATGACTTTATTGTATACTGTTCATTTTTTAACTCAATCATTTTTTATTATGGTGCGAAGGTGAGATAAATTTGAGAAAAAAACAGTCAAAGGTACGAATTCGACTCGCACGAATTAACCGAACCATATTTTTGATAATTAATTTTTAGAAAGCAATTGAGATCTACGACTTTTGTTATAATTTTCCTGTAAACTTTCAGTAAGGCGTTATATTCCCTGATTTTTTAAGAAACTTTAGTTCCAGTACTTTCCAAAATAAATGGAGAGGGGGAAAAATGCTCTGTTTTCGCACATTTTTAAGGATATCTTTCGAAAAATGTCAATTGAGATAATAAAAAAAATATTTTTGCATTCCACATGAAAAGCTCTTTCAAATGATACCCAACATGATGAATACACTTTAAGAAAAAAAAATGCACGTGTCTAAATTCGTCTTCTCTCCAATTCTTATCCAAATATTCAAAGATATTAATCAACTACAAATATTTGTGATAGTAAGATGTATCACTGTGTCATATTGCAACTTTCTACGTCGCATTTTTTCTGAGGAATTCGGTTGTGACAGACGAAATAGTCGATCAAAAACGTCACTGATCTTATGAGAATTCATATTTTACCTTTGGAAGTACAAAATCCAGAATAAAAACAATCATCCCAGCCCGGATTAATGTGCGAAGAATGATAAATTGCGCTGCGTCACTCATGAGGTCGTCAAAACACAAATGACGATATTATTTGTTGTTTACTCAAAATAAACAAAAACATCATCGAAGATAGATGCGTAGGATATTCCGATTTATCAATCTACCGGTTCATCCGGTATCAGTAACCTGCCTTATCTATCAACGCGAGATACGGCTGTTATATTTTTTCCCAAAGTAGCTTCCGATAAATTCATACGCACAATCGTACACGCATATAACGACACCAAACAAATAAAAACGAATCCTTCCCACTCCTATCACCAACCGATTACCCCTCATTCATTCCACTCCTATATTAGTTGCTTTCGTTCTTTAGAGTTCGTCGCAAGCCGTATTGAAGCCGATAATGGTGAAAGCGAGGAAATATATCGTTGTAAAGCATTTCGAGGGGGAACCGAAACGATCGGATCTAAAGCTTGTTGAAGAAGATCTACCGGATTTGCAGGATGAAGGTTTGTCAACCGCGTATCAAATTTGAGGATTTTACAGCGTTTTTAATCGAGCCCCCGGATCGAAGAATTCGACAAGCGCTCGAAAACCCGTAAAAGTATTGTCCGCTTGATATAAAAAATACAATTTCGAAATGTATCACATAAAAAATATAAACTGTTAGATCTTTCGAAAATAATTCGAGGATTCATGAACGATTTTTTTATATAATTTAAATTTTACTATAATTATTCTTCTTTACCTAAATAATCTAAATAATTATTTCTCTTTACTATAATTATTTTTATATAATTTGTGAATCGTTTACGATGCGTCATCACTCGATTTATAGATAATTGTTCATGCTCGGGTTGTAATAATCGTCCATAATAATTGTATCGTTGTGAACAATCGTCGTGTGACGTAATTTTCTCATCGCTTCATCGTATTTTAGAATTTTTGGTGCAAGCCGAATATCTTTCGGTGGATCCGTACATGAGAGCTTACGTTCAACGGTATCCCACTGGTATTACCATGATCGGAGCGCAATTGGCCAAGATAATAGAATCGAAAAATTCGGATTATCCGGTTGGCAAACGCGTTGTCGGTTGTATGGGTTGGAAATCGCACGCGATAATAAATTTGAATAAGATCGATGAGCTTTTGCCACTGCAACAAAAACCGTACATCGTGCCGAATTTCGGTGATTTGCCGGCATCACTTGCTCTGGGAATGTTGGGAAGGCCAGGGTGAATATTATCGCTATACCGAAGAGGGATATTTAATAATGAAAAACAATTAAATTCTACGGTATATAAACGGATATAAATTTTAGGGTGATTCGTTTTTCAGCAACTTTTTTTTCTTGCTCCTATATATTTATTTCGTTCTACAAACTAAGAGAGAAATTGTGGGTAAATTTCAGCCCTCTAAAATAAAAAAATACATGTAAGAATCTACTTTTTTTGTAAAATTGTTAAGACTCAGCCATTTTTAAAGCTGCAAACTCAACTTAATCCTTATTAATCACACTGGGTGAAATTCACCCCATCGACTTTGAATTGCAACAGAAAACATCCAATCAATGAAATGTCTTTCAAAAAAAATTCCAAGCATAATTCAAACCTTTCTTTTCAAATACAAATTTTGATAATGGCCAAAATGTAATTTTGAACATTTAAAAAAAAATCGAGAAACAAAAATTTCGAATAAAGAACTTTTTGCACTAAAGTTGATACAACTTTTTCAATTTTGAAGATACTAAAAAAATTCAAACGGTTCTTTTATCCTGAAATGACGCACTTACTGATAGACATACTCTTTCCGTCGCTCTTGACAAGGGTGTATTTATTTTCCACAATGAAGGTAGCAAATTCGACAAGAAATCATCTCCAATGTTTCGTGTCAACACTTTTATTTATTACCGAAAATATAATAAAAAATGTACAAAACAAAATACCAACATACGTTAAATAATACATTTTTCATCCATGTTCCATTACTCGACGCTGTAAACACAGTCATTACAGGTGTAAGCCCGGTGCAGGTCGCACATCGCACGTTTGCAACTCGGACAAACCGATGTTGTTTTTCTATCAGCATCCCTGCGGCATATTTCGCATCTCGCTTGTTTCATGAGTCTCACGCGTTTAATAAGCTCGTCGGAAGTCGACGAATCATCCCGAACGTTCAAAATATTCGTAATTCCCATCTTAATGTCTTTGCGAATCGTATGCGACGTCAGACGCTCTTGCAAATGATGCTTAACTAAATGCAAATACAATACATTGAGGCAATTTTCCGCTGTGTCTTTGCCTCCGATTTCGTTGACATTATTTTTGCATTTCAGTAAAACTCGAGCATTGACAGCAGCTTGATCGAGCATGCGGTAAAAAATTCTCATGGGCCATCGGTTCGTTCTCCGACTTACGGTAAAACCTCGACAAAGCGTATCGAAACTATCCGTTCCGTCTTTCGTCTTATTATAGTGATCTACGATTTCCGGTTTGCCATTTGTCTCCTCGCGGTCATGCAGATGAGTTGACAGGATCAAAACGACCTTGTTTTTATCCGGAGTATAGGATAGAAGTGTTAAATCTTTGGTGGAACAATATTTTGCGAAAGGAGTTTTCTCATGAGGGAGTTTCATCTCCGGCGGGATTTCGGGCTTGTTTTTCCTTATCATTCCTGTCATATTTAAGTGATAAGGTGATTTTAGCAGTCGCAGGGCTGTGGGCACTGTGGTGAACCAGTTGTCACATGTCACAGTGCGCCCGGAGCCGTGAATGGGTGCTGTCAAGTGTCTCAAAAAGTATTCGGGAACGGTTTCATTGGCAGGAATACTTGTTTTTCCCAAATACGGCATGGCATAATACTAAAATATAATTATTCGGTTACGTCACGGTTTATAGCGCGACGAAAAAACATCGACATTATATCACACAACAAAATATTACATGGAAAAAATATAAACAATAAAATAAACAATACAATGAAATAATAATACAACATAATATTACATAGAAGAAAAATTACACAGACAATATATCACATTAAAAATTATAACACCCCTGAAACATCTTGGAATGGGGTCAAATTTTTTTAATAGTGTATTCTCGTAATTTGACAAATCATAGTGAGAAATAATTGTTATTGTCGTCGACAATGAAAAATTATATGAAACGAAAAATAACCTAAATAAAAAAAATAACCCTAAATCATGTTTAATAAGCTAGAGCCGACGATAACCGAAGTTACCCTTTAAGAACCACGGGGGTTTGCTCCCAAACCCCTTGCCATTGATTCCTGATACCTACTGAACCAAACGTGGCTGAAGGTTTTCCAAATTGAGAAAAAATTAAATTTTTTACTGTGATATTTTTTTCATGTGATATCATGTACGTGGATTATTAATTATTGTGATATTTTTTGGTGTGAAATCTTTTTAAGGTGATATTTTCTCGATTTGGTATGATGACTTATGATCTTACGTCCGTGATATTTTTACTGTTACATTATGTCGTGTCACCAATTATCGGCATTTTTACGTGATATAATAACGATGATTCGGTATAAATTAATAATTACCGAAAACTTACCATGTAAGAAGTCGCAGCGTCGTTTAAACTCATTATTTTTAACCCGTACTTGTCAGGCTTCGTCCTCACGCGAATCTTGAAAGAACATCTGCCGCGAAAATCCAAAAATTGCTCGCCCACGGTGCAATTATGGTGAGGCGTGTAATATTTTCGACAGTTTCTTATAAAAAGGCTCCAGATTTTTCTGACGGGAGCGAATTTGTCGGCATCGTTTCTCGTTTCTTCGTCGTCGAAACGCAGACACGAGGCGAGAAACATGTAACGAGCCTGAGACATGACGATCCTGTACGGGGTCATGCCGTTACTTTTGTCCCACAATCTTTCGTATTTTACTTTTGACTGTTTCCACCCAGCACCGTAATATAACAATCCGATGTATGCCCTTATTTCGGTCGCGTCGGTGAGATGGTGATAAGGATGCATCTCGTTATTTGCGGCCATCATTCTGGCACAAACGTCTTCGATTTTGTTATTAGTATGGAAAACTATCAGCTCTATCATGCTATTATCGAATAATACATCCCAAAATTCTTCCAAGGTCGATGCGGTTGTGTTAATGGGGCCCGGAACGAAGAGTCTGTGACTTTCGCTTTGTCGACCTATATTTCGATGGCTATTATTATTATTTTATTCCTAATTTTTGTTTAAAATTAGTTACTTTCTATTATTATTATTATTCTTATTATTATTATGATTATTATTTTTATTGATATTCTTATTATTGTTATTGATATTCTTATTATTATTATTATTATTATTGATATTATTATTATAATTATAATTATAATTATTATTATAATTATTATGATTAATCAATTACTATTATTATATTATTATTAAATATGATATTAATAATAATAATACTAATAATAATTATAATAATAATAATAATAATAATTATTATTATTATTAATATAATATTTGATAATAATATAATAATAATAATAATAATTATTATTATTGTTATTATTATTATTATAATATTATTATTGAATATTATATTAATAATAATAATAATAATAATAATAATAATAAAATAATAATAATAATAATAAAATAATAATAATAATAATAATAATAATAATAATAATAATAATAATAATAATAATAATAATAATAATAATAATAATAATTATTATTATTATTATTATTATTATTATTATTACTATTATTATTTTTGATGCTATTGCTATTTACTATATTACTATAACTAGCTATTTTGATGCTATTACTCCTACTTCAACTTATTTACTCAAATAAATAATTATTTTGTTGTATTCAAAATTATTTACAAAGCTTTGCCTGTAATAATGTCATCAAAACAAATCAATCTGGTCATACATATGAGCGCAAGTACTCAACGCATTCGAAAGCGAGCTTGTGTTTGTAGAGCGCCGTTCTGATATCGCAGACAGAAACGAGCGGGAAAAACTCGCGATATCTTATCGTACCTTATCTTATCTTACCGCATTTTCGAGTAGTACATGTCGCCGACCATTCGAAGCCGTTACCGCCCCTCAAATTCGTATCAAGCCGTCCGCACGTCCGTACCCGCGGCAATCTTGCTTTTGCCGTAACATCTTGAAGTTCGTCATCGAGTTCGAAACTCTCTTCTTCAGTATCGCTTCGCGATTGCTCCGAGACATCATTCGTTTCTTCGTCGCTTGCGTAATACTCATCGATATCTTCCTGCTCCTCATTTTCATAAAGCAATTGCTCTCGAATTGAACGTGAACGTAAATTATGAGTCATCTATCACCCATGGATAAGAAAATCAATATTTAAAAAAAATGTAACCGCATGAATTGCTCTGTTACACTTACCTCAAGGTCGTTTGTACTTGAATTAAGAGGAAGAAAGTACCCTGAAGCAAGAATTTTTACGTAATGGCCGCAAAGGGTGAAATTCACCCCAGAATATTTTAGCCGTCTGCTTGTTACGGTTGCCACGGGATAACTAACCGGCCGGTATAGTTGAAGGTTTCGTCGACCGATAAAAGGCGCCACATGTTCTATTCTATTCGAGATAACGAGACTTACTCGACGTTGGAAAACAACTCGGGTGAAATTTACCCGGTGTAACTTCCAAGGGTTAATTAAGAGTGATGGTTTTCTCGAAAAATCTCTGCAATCGATTGATTTACCAAAAATTTACATGGAAGATGTTTTGCAGAGAATCAAATTGTCTACAAAATTGCTCGATGAACTTTTTCTGTAAGATCAGTAGTTTCGGTGTTATTGTAAGGATAAGCTGATTTTTCAGGGAAAATGAGTGTCGAAGGTCATACACGAAAACCAGCTCAAGTTACAGCAATTTTCCTCGAAAGAGTTTTCAAAACGAGAGAATACTCTGTAAAATGGTTCATGGTCCAAAGTCGCAGCTTCAAAAATGGCTGATTGGTAATTATTTTACAAAAAAAAGCAAAGCTCTTACATGTATTTTAAATGTCGAAGCTACCGAGGCTGGGGACGACCCCTTAAAAATTGTTTAGAGGGCTGAATTTTACGAATAATCAATTTTTTCAAATGCAGAACGAAAAGGAGATATGGAAATGAGAAAAAGAAAAGTCGCTGTAAAACAAAACACTCTAATAAATATGCATACATTTCTTTATTCTTCTTTCAAATTTTTATTTCATTACAGAAACACTGCATACTTTGGTTTTTTGGAGCTTTGTAAGCCGAAGAAAGGAGAAACTTTGGTCGTGAGCGGAGCCGCAGGAGCAGTGGGATCTCACGTGGGCCAGATTGGCAAAAGCATTGGCCTAACGGTTATCGGTATCGCCGGAACCGATGCCAAATGCGAATGGTTGAAAAACGAGCTGGGTTTTGATTACACCATTAATTACAAAACTGAAAATATAGATGCGGCACTGAAAAAAGCTGCTCCAAACGGCATTGATTGTTACTTCGATAACGTACGCATAATTTAAATCTTGTTCTTAAACTTATCCTTAATAAATGACTAAATAATAATAATAATAATAATAATAATAATAATAATAATAATAATAATAATAATAATAATAATAATAATAATAATAATAATAATAATAATAATAATAATAATAATAATAATAATAATAATAATAATAAATAAATAATGAATATATATATAAAACATAGATATTCATATTTCTATTTAAAAAATAACAACTAAATAAAATGCGATAAATAATCTCGATGATTTTTTTTTTCAAAGGTGGGCGGCGATATATCGAGCGCGGTTATATATCAAATGAATCTTTACGGAAGAATCTCGGTGTGCGGTAGCATATCGTCCTACAATTCGAACGTTAAACAATTGCCGAAGAGTCCGCAAATACAGCTGGCAATGGTTTCCAAACAATTGAAAATGGAAGGATTCATCGTTTCCCGATGGTCGGATCGTTCGTTCGAGGGAATCGAGAAAAATCTTCAAATGATTCGCGAGGGAAAGCTCAAATATCGCGAAACCGTGACCGAAGGTTTCGACAAAATGTTCGACGCTTTCGCTGGTATGCTGCGTGGCGAGAATATCGGAAAAGCCATTGTAAAAGCTTAAATGTTTATCCGTTACAATTTTACAATTGTGGCAAAGCAATTTTTTACACGTGAATTACAAATATTCCAATACCAACTATCCTACCGTGATTGCAAAAAAAATATATCTATTGCTTCCTCATAGAGGAAGTTTTATTTTCGTAAAAAAAATTTTTTCTCCAGATTTTCATGTAGATGTGTTCAGAATGTCCCAAAACGCCGAGAAATCACATTTAGAAAAAATGTCCGGATGTACGTGTGTGTGTGTGTGTGTATGCATGTAACATTCGTTTAACGGTCACAACTTGAGAACGGCTTGAGATATCAAGCTGAAATTTATCGCACATGTAAAGGGTTCAAGGCGCCTTGCTTGATTTAATTTTTCGAAAAATCCATGCAGTTCTATTGTTTTTACGCAATTTTGAAATTCTTCAAAAATCGATTTGTGCTCTCTAGCTCGCACAATTTTCGAGATATCGAGCTCAAATTCAGTAGAACGTTGCAGTATTACAGGCAGTATTTATTTACTAACATATTGCTGCTATATACTCGCTAGGAAAAAAAAACTGTGACAATACGAAGAGTAACTGATTTTTAACTGAGAATAATTGCAACGATGATTTCGCTAATATTCCACATCGACGGTTGTCATTCATTGACGTTGGAGCGTTATTTTCGTCAATACTACCAAAGATAACTCGACATTGGTGCGTATATGCGGGTAGCATTCGTGCTACGATGTATGGAAGATGATTACCGATTTTTACCAACTCGTGGTAGCAATTACCGCAACCGTTGCCAATTCAAGCGTTTATCCGAGACTCGGAATTCTGTTATAAACGCGTTGTCGACATTCGCAGCGTTTGCCACAGCTTTATTTGTCATTTCAACATTATTCGAGTACTTTGTCTGCGTTTAGAAATAAGTTAAGGACGAAATTAGCCATGGTTAGAGCTAAAAGATTTATCGTAGTCAAGCACTTGGATGGGGAACCACAAAGATCGGATTTTAAGCTCGTTGAAGAAGAGCTGCCTGTTATAAAGGATGGAGGTATGTATTCTGCATAATTCTTATCGAATTAACATGTGCGTGATTTATTCTAACGCGGAATTTATTAGAAACTATTTCATAAAAAAATTCATTAAACCGACGAAAAATCGTATTAAAAATAATTGGAAACGATTTTCTCGTCGGATTTCCGAACGTTTGACGAGTTTAAATCCATTTCAATCGGTTTTTCTAAACACTGTAATGATAAACGATATGAAAAGTATTTATTTAATTGTCCATTGATTATTAATCAATTTTTAATTTTTAATTGAAGAATTTCTGGTGCAAGCGGAATATCTCTCTGTGGATCCTTACATGAGAGCCTGCGTCAATTCGTTTCCCACTGGCATAACTATGATGGGCTCGCAGGTAGCCAGAATAATAGAATCCAAGAATTCGGAATTTACGGTTGGCAAACGCGTGGTGGGTTACATGGGCTGGAGATCGCACGCAATAATAAATTTGAATAAAATCGAAGATTTCATACCGGTTCAACAGAAACCGCACTTATTGCCGGATTTTGGGGATCTCCCTGCTTCCCTGGCTCTGGGAATGCTGGGATGGCCGGGGTAATGATTGTAATAAAAATGGCAAGAGGCCAACAACTGTAATTCACTTCGAAAAATAAAAAAAATCTGCAATCCGTCTTTCCGATTTAGGATAACTGCGTATTTCGGTCTGCTAGAAATTTGCGAACCCAAGACAGGCCAGACTTTGGTCGTGAGCGGAGCTGCTGGGGCGGTGGGATCCCACGTGGGACAAATTGGTAAAAGCTTGGGTCTGACGGTTATCGGAATAACTGGAACCGATGAGAAATGCGACTGGTTGACGAACGATTTGGGGTTTGATCACGCTATCAACTACAAAACTGAGGATATCGCTGGCGCCCTGCAGAAAGCTGCTCCAAACGGAGTAGATTGTTATTTTGACAATGTGTGTGGGTCCTTGCATCTTATTTTATCCATTACTTCTTCAAATAATGCACGAAAAGAATCACATTAAATTTTTTTGTGCATTAGGCATTTTGCAAAGCATAGAGCTGAAGGTTTTCAGGCTGCATGCTTTAGCTAGTAATTCATAATGCAACAGGTTAATTGCATAAGAAAATCATTGAGAGTAACTGCGATGCATTGTAATAATGGCAATCAAGATAATTAATTATTTTTCATGCAACATTAAACAACAGGTGGGTGGCTCGATATCAAGTGTCGTCATATACCAGATGAAACCTAAAGGAATAATATCTGTGTGCGGTAGCGTTTCATTCTACAACGCAGCTGCAGATCAATTACCGACAGCTCCACTTATTCAACACGCTCTTGTTTTCAAAGAACTCAAGATGGAAGGTTACCTCGCTTTGCGATGGTCCGATCGTTCGTCCGAAGCGGTGGAAAAAACCATTGAAATGATTCGTGACGGAAGGGTCAAATATCGCGAGACAGTCACCGAAGGATTCGAGAACATGTTCGACGCCTTTGCCGGAATGCTTAGAGGCGAGAATATTGGAAAGGCCATTGTCAAAGCTTGAGTTTTTTGTGAAATGCTAAAATCTCTACGCTATTGTTTTTTTAATTGCTTGACGTTGGTGTTGACAGTGAATAATTTAATGTATTTGCATAATTGAATGTGATTCGTTTGAGTAATTCACATAATTAGATATGAGAGATGATCAAAGATACTCTTCCCTGCTCCTTTCCCTACCTGTGTCGAGGTAACCACATTTTTTTTTTTTTCAAATGGATATATATTTAATTCAATAATTTAGGAATAATTAATCCCCGAATTAGAAGAGATGACGATGAATTTTTCATGTAAAGTCGGTCTTACCAAATTTTTTTCTCGATTATTTACATTCCATGGGGCCTCAATGGAATTTTCACCGCTCACGTCAGATTCCAAAAAGTTGATGGACTGTAAGTTCTATTGGAAAATATAATTGAAGGGAATCGCACTCAACAAATAATACAAAAGTATTCCATCTTCCATGCAAAGTTAGCTATGGTTAGCTACACGCATCAACAATTTCAATAATTATTCGTTCCATGGCCATGAGGTTATCTCAACATCGATGGGTCATCCAGACAAAGGCCGGGCCGCCATGTTGGTTTGTCAGATTTATACCATCGACATATGCACCGATAATGCTGCGAGAAAATTGTAATTGAAATAGAAAAAGAGAAGACCATGCTCAGTTCTGAACCTCTCTCTTTCCAGTAGAACCTGATTTGTCAAAATCATTGAGATATAGATAATTTCAACCAATCAGCTTAAACTAGACACAGAGAGGTTCAGAACCACCAATAGTCTCTTCTCTTTCTATTGCAATTATACTTTTTCTCGCAGCATTATCCGTCCATATGTAAATATTGATGGCTTATACATATACAACACAAACATACCGTCGGCGCCATCTTGTCATATTCCATCCGTGAGATTAGTCTTTTATTTCTCTCGCCCACGGTCTTATATACAGGTCTGGAAACGACTTCGATTTGGTCGGCATCGTATACGGCTTCACATTCATTTCCATCTTTCGCCACCACAGGGCACTGACATCGGAGTATGTTAAACAAGGACAGACTCTTTTGTGAGAGGGACAGGCAGAGTAGCTTCTGCCTGTCTCTGTCACTCTTCTGAATGAGGTGCATGCGGCGTCGATCTAACCTCTAGCTTACCGTATATATAGTGATACGAAAGAAGTAAAATGATAAAATAATAATAACTCTCTTAATAAACCTTTTTTCGAAGTGTCTTTCACACACGAACTGGGACTGCTTCAGTGCTGGAACCACCGCTAACCACTCTTTAAATCGTTCGACATCGGCTGGCACTCGGAACGTCGAACATTTTTCAGCCGAAAGCCGACACCCGGTGCCACACTTGCGTATACCACACGGCTTCGACATTCCCGCGAATTTTTCCTCGATTTTTTTTTTAATTTTTGTAATTTTTCACTCAAGAGCAGGTCACGGTCTGGTGCAGGTTATTTTTTGCATCACTACGCGGAAAACAATAACAATCTCCGATAGCAGCGACGCATGTGGCGGCGAACGGAAATAATAGCGACGACCGTTGATCTGCCTCACGGCATCAGTGAAATACGGGCTTCGTTTCCAGACCTGTATATAAGACCGTGCTCTCGCCCTTCGGGTTCTCAGGCCCTTGCGTAAAGGCTCCATCGGAATATTCTCCCATCCATTGGTCCATTAGTCGACCGAACATTCTCGCAACGACAACTCTAACATTCCATTGGCTCACAACCCAAACAAGGCTCAAACCCAACCAATAGCCGTCCTTCACACTTCGCCTTGCAAAAAAATGTCCCAAATATCGTCAATTGTCCCCTTCGCTCGGTAACAGCGCGCTCGCGCGTCGATAATCGGTACTCCGCAACATTCGAAGAAGCATCGACACTGATCGACACGGGGCTGCAGAAATTTCGCGCATATCACGTCGTTGAGGCCCGTCGGAGACAAGTGTTGGTGATAAAACTGGGAAAGTTTTGTGTCGCTCGTGCGGCGGTTGTAATCAGACTCTTGCGATTATCGTCGCGTACAATCGGTCCCGGGTGTTGGTGAAAAAAAAAAAAAAACGCGAAGACAAAAAAAAAAACGTTAACCAGTTAACAAAAGTTCTCTGTTGTGCTCGCCATGACGTTGATCTGAAATAAAATTAAAATAAATATCGATCCCGATGTTGGTCGTAGTACAGTGCCAATGTAGTTTTCATGGTCTTAACGAGGAAAGAAACTGGGGAGGCTATTCGTGGATACCGAAGAAAGCTTCAAACGTGTTTGAAGCTTTCGAGGTCGGATTCATGGAACTATGAACCTGGACTCGTTGTCTTTTACTTTGTCGCAAATCCGTTATATCGTTGAGAATTTGAATAAAAAAAATTTACGTGCGAGCTCCGAGGAAATATCTGTCGTAAGTAAACGCGAACGAAAAAAAAAAAAAAAAAAAAAAACCTGTTCACTAACGCGCAGCTATCCCATCTTTAACCCGTTGCCTTCGTTTCGTTTTTTCTCTTTCTTTCTTTCTTTTCTTCGTTTCCCCCCGCAACCGCGCCTCTCGATGGCCATCACACGTCGCGGACCCAAGCAACGCAATATGCTCGCCCAAGCGTTATGACCCGCGTTTTTTTTTTCGTTGCCCTGGTTTTTTTCTTTTCGAAATTGCTAATTCCGCTTTGTAATACGTGATGCAATTGTTGCGAATTCCCGATGCTTCGTGTAACCCCGGGTTTCACGGAGTCTCCGCTTTTTCAGCTTGGCTCACGTTTTCGTCGAGCCTGCGAACGCACGTTGGCCTCGCAATCGCGCATTTTACATAGCATTATGGCTTCAACGTATTATTTCGAAAATCTAATCGGTTCGTCGATCGGTACGTTTGATTTTTCGTATGCGACAGTTCTTATGTTTCGATGACAATATCGAAGGAATCCCCTACCTTCCGAGACCTTCCTCAGCCTTCATTCCACCTGTTACATTTTCGAGAAAAAATTAAAAACAACAACGGAAGTTACACTGCGTTTTTTCACTAGAATTGGATTAGAAAAAAAATGAGATTAAAAAAATAAAATATAGCTTAAAAAAAAGTCATCGTATCCGTTCCGTTTTGTTGTAGCACGGGCCCATATTGTAACCGCAAGCTTTTGCTACGCGTAGTACTAAGAACGAGTAATTGGCGCGGAAAAATTCTAATTCTGAGCTCTTCAAGATTGTATTTGTGTCCTAGTTAGTGCAGTGGAAGGGTCTGGAGGCGGACAGACACTTGCTGCGCTGTTTGTTCTCGTACGTCGACTTTTCTACAGGCGAGTCGCCGGAGACTAACGCCAAAGACTATTATCAGGTGCAACTGCTCAAAAAGGAATATACCGATCTACTCGGCAAACCTTCGCTCGTCTCCAATCTTTGTTACGCCATCGATCATCCGTTGCACCATCAGAAGGTGACAAAAATGTTCTTTTTATCATTTCTTCTAATTCTAAAATTTACAAATAAACATTTACTATCTTGCTCGATAAAAAATATTTATAATTTGTTTTTTTTTTTATGAACAATTTGACGGGGAATTTTCATCATGCATTTCAGACCCTGATACCATCGCCAAAGTTTTTTCTGAACCTGCGCCGAGTCCTCGGCCTGACATTGGCCCAGGAGGTGGTCCTGGCGATAGCTTTGTTACACTCCGAGAAACCCGAAATCAAAGCGTTAGCGATTGAAAATATACAGAAACAATTACCGGAATTGATAAAGAATTATACAAATTCGAACGGTGGTGGTAAGCAACAGGAGGAAGGATTGCACGATTCTTCCCCCGAAGTATTGCACCTTGTGCTTTACGAGGCTCTGCGAGAGCCCAACAACTTTGGCCTATCGCCGGAGGCAAAGGAAAAATTTCTCAAGAATTTGAGGCGCGATTTTCCCCGTGAACTGGTACCGGTGGTGCTCGCACCACTACTGTATCCAGGCGACGGGGAATTTCAGAAAGGAAAGATCGAGCTAAACATGGCTGCCAATAAGTTGGTGAGTAGCGTAAACTTTCACCTACTATACAATTTTTTTACGTACAAGATTTCAATGCTTACGACGGGTTCTTTGACGCAGGATGGCGATTCTCTGTTGGAGCTCATAAAGGAACTCGGCTATGCCTTTACGGCCAGCGTCGAAGATTGCCGAGCGGCTCTTGGGGGTCTCGGTGGGCGTAAAATATCAGCAGCTTGCGTCGCTCGAGTCCTGGCTTACATGGTCAGAACATGCAGCGGTCTCGAGGACACCGGAGTCTTGCCATCTTACTGGGCAAACACATCTGGCAATGCCGATTCCGGCAAAGACAAATCGATGGACGGAAATGCTCCTACCACGTGGAACATCGACGTTTTTGTACAAACCCTCATTGATACTGTAAGCTTTTGTGTTTTTTTTTCTTTTTGTCCCCCCCACAATTTTTAAACCGATCGGTGTATCGTTTTTTTTGCACCTTTGAAGTGTATCGAGGGGTCGAATCGATCCAAGGCTTAAAAAAAATAGAAAATATCATCCTGAAAATCTGGAAAAATTGATGAATGAAGTTCAGACTTTCGACTTTACGATGAAATTTTTAAACATGAAGTTTCCGGAATTTTTTCATTATAAAAATAACAATAAACAAATTGACTGCAGGAAAATGCAGTGAAATTTTAGCCTGGGTCAAATCGACCCCACGACAAACCAATCGAGTTAACCACGTTTCCTTAACCTTTTTCTCTTTAAAACGTATCATTCATCGTTTCTTCATCGGTTCACAGCAACAAACGTTGATATGGAACGACGTTATCGCAAGACTGGACCATTTCGAATTTATCGTAAAAGACCGTCAAGGATTGAACCTTCTGATAACGGGTTTGAAACTCGGTCTTCGACATCAAGGCTATCCTCTTGACATGTTTCCGGTCGAACTATTTTACCGTTATTGGGGCCACGTCGAAGGACATTTTTCTCTCTTTCAACAAATTCTGAAAAATCCCGATATCTTTTGTTTCGCGGATTATCCTTATCACACCGTAACCGTCGACGTTCTAAAAGCCGCGCCCGAAGGTGACAGCAAAGAAGCACAAACGTGGCGTTCGTTGAACGTGGTCGAAGTACTTTTGGACATGGGCGAACGCGGTTTGTACAACGCCGTGCAAGAACTTTTCAAATGGCCGATTCAACATTGTCCGGACGTTTTGGTACTCGCTTTGTTGCAAATAAATCCACCGATCACGATATTGCGACAAGAATTGCTCGCCAATCTAATGCCGATATTTCTCGGCAATCATCCCAATTCGGCGGTCATTCTTCATCACGCTTGGCACGCGAACAACGTTAAAATACGATCAACGATAATGCACGCAATGGCCGATTGGTATTTGCGCGGTGATCACGATCAAACGAGATTGTCACGGATTTTGGACGTCGCTCAAGATCTCAAAGCTCTTTCGGCTCTGTTGAACGTTCAATCGTTTCCTTTCGTCATCGATCTCGCGTGTTTGGCGTCGCGAAGGGAATATCTGAAGCTCGAGAAGTGGCTTACCGATAAAATTTGCGATCACGGGGAGGTTTTTGTCACCGCTTGCGTGAAATTTCTTCAGAGACGATGTCCTCAGGTTATGGGACCGGGGATCAAGGAGGATCCCACGGTGCCGAAGGCCAGTCAATTGCCACAGGAAACACTCACGACTATGCTGGCGTGTCTGCAAGTCTGCGCTGGGTAAGATGATTGAAACCTTATTTTAGGGGTTAGGCTACCTAGAATTTTCGGAAAATCGATTTTTTTTTTGTTGGAGATGGTTCTTTAGGACCTCAAAAATGATGTCACAAAAGATTACGGACGGGAAAAATCTGCAAGTACTCCGTTTTTGAATTTTAGTACAAAGCCGCATCGAGCTTCGAGCAAACTTTAAACGCGTTTATCTCAAGACTGCATTTTTTAAGTTGGCCGGAAACGTAACCCAGACAATTTTCTACCGATTCACTTGAAATTTTGAATATATATTTTAAAATACATTGTCGATGGAAGTACGTAGGATTTTTTTATATTGCATTGTTCATTTGTTATTAACAATTTTCTGACGATTATTTAGGCAAATCTTTCACTTTTCACTTTAGCAGTGCGGCATTTGGCCAAAAATCAATATATTGACAAAACCCTACGTACTTCTATAGCTGTTGTTATATATGATCGAAAATAATTCATTAGCTCATCATAATTCGAAAATTACGGAAGCTGTTTGTCCGGCCGTGGACCCTGGAAAAACGGAGACGTCGTCGCTAAAACGCTGTACAACCGCCATTTTTGAATCAATCGCTTCAAAAAAATTATTGTATATAGTCACCATATGTAGTATAAACATCCTTATTCGTAATCTCGATTTATTTTGTAATTTTTCTGAAAAAGATTCCCCAAAAAAGCCTTTTTTTTGGCCTCTAGAGCAGCCCAAACCCTGAAAAGCCATGCTTTATTATCCGCGGGATATAATCGCTATATTCTT
The DNA here is from genome assembly GCA_963971145.1 of Sussaba pulchella. Classification (NCBI taxonomy): domain Eukaryota; kingdom Metazoa; phylum Arthropoda; class Insecta; order Hymenoptera; family Ichneumonidae; genus Sussaba; species Sussaba pulchella. The sequence continues at coordinate 2,460,403 of OZ020166.1, forward strand.
ATCTCTTTAAAATCCCGATTTTCACATTCTCGTGGAAAAAAAAAACACTCGTGGAAAAAACCGAGTCCGAAGGTTAAACGCCGATAAATATTTGAGTAATGAAATTCCCGTCCGAGTGACTCATCGCCGTGTTTGCATTTCAGGAGCGGTCCGCCGGAGTGCTCGGAGGCTATAATGACGATGGTGCAAAACTGCAGTTTGATGCTTAGCAAAGGAACGATGAGCAGACCACCGCCTCCCGGTGTTCTGCGACATCCCGGACTGGATCCTTTCAACCCGTCGAAACTAGCCGGCCCGGTAAGAATTTATTTTCCATCATAACATATTAATTTCCACCAAGTCCTCAATTTTGTAATAAACCTTCAACTCCATCCAACCCCGTGATTCAAGATCCCAAAATTCTTCTCGGAAGTTACCACAAATTTGATTCAACATCTAATTCATTAATTCAATTACCCCGCAGTTATTTTCTTCGAAACCGGTTGACGCCCTCGGCAATCTCAGCTCGAGTTTGGCCTCGATGGGTCTAAGTTCAAGCCTCGGCCCGCCAAGCAGCTCAGCCTTCAATCTCCCAGGAGCTCTGGGACCTCTCGTATCCGCTCCAGGATCGCCCTCGCGTCTCATGGGACCTTCGCCCAGTCCATTCCCAATGATACCACTGTCCTCTCACCTTCACTCCGGCCCCGTGGGCACCCAAGGACCCACCGTAATTCCCGGTGGCACGACCATCGGCAGCCTCGGCCGCGTTGGACCACCCACCGGAATCGAAAAGACTCGATTACCCGAAACTCTCAATCTATTCCCCGACATGGCGCAAAATTACTCCAAAGAAATCGAAGACGAAGCTAACAGTTATTTCCAACGCATCTACAATCATCCACCTCATCCCACACTTTCCATCGACGAAGTTCTCGATATGTTGAAAAAATTTCAAGAAGCCGGAACGAAACGCGAACGCGAAGTCTTTCATTGCATGCTACGCAATCTTTTCGAAGAATATCGTTTTTTTCCCCATTATCCGGACAAAGAATTGCACATAACCGCTCAATTGTTCGGTGGTATAATCGAACGTGGTCTCGTAAACAGTTACATGACCCTCGGACTCGCTCTTAGATTCGTCCTTGACGCTTTGCGCAAACCCGAAGGCAGTAAAATGTATTATTTCGGTATTGCAGCTTTGGATCGTTTCAAAAGTCGATTGAAAGAGTATCAAACTTATTGCGAACACGTCATAGCTATTCAACATTTCAACGATTTTCCACCGCATTTGTTGGAATACATCAAGTACGGTTATCAAGGTCAAGAACCACCGACCCGGCCGCAAGGTCAAGTTTTACCCAAAACCCTGGCGAACATGCTCGCACCTGCCACAACGACTTACAAAACCGTAACAACGACCACGATTACGACGAGCACGACGCAATCCAAACCCTCGACAACGCCCACGACTGCGCTTTCGGCTCGTCCTTCGATCGCCAACGCGACCAACATCGACACGCTTTTGGTCGCAACCGATAAAGAAGAAAAAATCACGACACCACCGGAAGTTCTACAAGACAAAACCGCTTTTATCTTCAACAATTTGAGTCAATTGAATCTTCAACAAAAATGCGACGAAATTCGGGAAATCGTCACCGAAGAATACTGGCCGTGGATGGCGCAATATCTCGTAATGAAACGCGCCAGTATCGAACTTAATTTTCACGCTCTCTACTCGAATTTTCTCGATTGTCTGAAAGTTCTCGATGTCAATAAAATGGTTACGCGCGAAACATTTCGCAACATCAAAGTTTTATTGCGAAGCGACAAAGGCATTGCCAATTTTTCCGATCGTTCTTTGTTGAAAAATTTGGGTCATTGGCTGGGAATGCTCACCCTAGGACGTAACAAGCCAATACTCCAAATCGACATCGACCTGAAAAGTCTATTGGTCGAAGCTTATCACAAGGGTCAGCAAGAACTTCTCTACGTCGTTCCATTCGTCGCCAAAGTTCTCGAGAGTTGCGCCAAAAGTCGAGTTTTTCGTCCTCCTAATCCTTGGACAATGGCTATGATGAACGTTCTCGCGGAATTGCATCAGGAACCCGATTTGAAACTAAATCTAAAATTCGAGATCGAAGTATTGTGCAAAAATTTGAACATAGACGTTGCGGAACTCAAACCAGTGGTTTATCTCAAAGATCCGGAAAAATTGCCGAGTTTGGAGTATCAATTGTCGCATCCTAATAAAAAAACGGAGAGTTCGAGCGCGAATCAACAGCAACAACAACAACAACAACAGCAGCAACAGCAACAACAGCAGCAAGCACAGCAGCAACAACAACAGCAGCAGCAGCAAGCGCAGCAACAACAGCAACAACAACAACAGCAACAACAACAACAACAACAACAACAACAACAACAACAACAGCAACAACAACAACAACAACAACAACAACAACAACAACAACAACAACAACAGCACCAACGTCATCAACAACAGCAACAGCAAGAAACTCAAGGTCCCATAGAGGACATAGTCGGATCTTCAACGACCAACGCAATAATTTCCAAACCAGCACCTCCCGTAAACACAACTCCCTCACTGCCCACAGGACCCCCAGAGCCTAGATTCAATTACATGGACATTTCCGTGACAGGCGTGGCAAATATATCCCAGCATCTAACCATCAACAATCAACTACCCTTGTTCCAAGCTCATCCTCATCTCAAACAATTCATCCGTCCGGCCGTTGAACGAGCCATTCAAGAATGGATTCATCCGGTCGTCGATCGTTCCATAAAAATAGCCATGACGACGAGCGAACAAATAGTACGAAAAGATTTTGCTCTCGATCCCGAAGAAGTGCGAATGCGTACAGCCGCGCGTCACATGGTGCGCAATTTAACCGCTGGCATGGCCATGATAACTTGTCGCGATCAAATACTCGCTTCGATAAACAGCAATTTAAAAGCCGCCTTCGTTTCGGCCATGATCGGTTCGACGCCTCAACAAAAAGATCTCGCTGATCAAGCGGCCAACGTCGTATCGTCCGACAACATGGAATTAGCTTGCGCTTTCGTTCAAAAAACTGCCATGGAAAAAGCAATTCCCGAAATGGACAAACGTCTTTTGAACGAGATCGAATTGAGAAAAATCGCTAGACAAGAAGGTCGTAGATATTGCGATCCTCTCGCGAAATATCAAGCCGAAAGAATGCCCGAACAGATAAGACTCAAAACCGGTGGTGCGACGCCTCAACAAATGGCCGTTTACGAGGAATTCGCGAGAAACATGCCCGGTTTTTTGCCATTGTCCGACAGAGACATGCAATCACTTTTCGCGCCAAAACCGTTGAACGAACCCGCGGTCGCGGCTTTCGCGGCTAATCCCGCGGTTGCCGTGGCAACGGCTCAACAAGTCGCCGCTTACGCGGCCGCGGTCAGCAACGACGAAGTTGGCGCGATGTTGGAAAAATTGGCCGGTGAAGTTGAAGTTTTGTTGGCCGGTATGGGACCCGCTGCACCGCCTCCTCAACACGCGGCTTTGCACAGTCTTTTGGAATCAATAATTCTCACGAGACGATCGAGAGACGTCGGGGCTGCATTGGCACTTTTGAAAAAATCCGTTGAAGGTCTTCTCGATGGACCTTCGCTCTCGAGCGGTGTCATTGATTCCGAAATTATTTTGCGTTATCGCGAATTACATTTGAGAATATTGAAGTGTCTGCAAGATCCGCGAGCTTACGGAATGCAATGGACGAACAAAAATGTAACTCGTTGTCTCACCGAGTGCAGAGACGAGTTTAGATACAATTTCGAAGCTGTTGATTGTCTCGTGAGATCTCATTTGTTGAGTTTTATTCAATTCGATCTTGCACTCGCTCAAGCGATGGATGCTGGCAATGCTATGGCGACGGCGTTTGCTATTCAACTCGTTCAACTTTATCTCATCGACGAGAGACAAACGACTCACGTGACGGAGTCCGATCTTTTTAATACTATTGAGATACTCGCGAGAATGATACATCACCGGGCTCCTCCCGATGGGTAAGTTTTGTGGGATGTTTATGGAGATTTTTGGATTTTTTTTTTTTTTTATTTGTTCGTTTGACTTTTTTTTTTTTTTCTTGTGCTTTCAGAATTTCGCTGTTCAGACTTACGAGTTTGTTGGAATCGTTACGGGCGCATAACGATCCCGCTGTACTTGCCGATAGATCGTCGGCTGGTCCGACTTCTCACATTCATTCGGGAATTCTGCAAGTTCGCGTGAGTATTCGCTATTTGTCATTTTCACGTATTCCACTTTGACGAGGTGTATCTAGTGTGACGACGATAAAATTCGATAATTTTTTGTGACTGAGAGGAGGAAGATTTGAGAATTTCTTTTTTTTGAGTATTCAGTGCATTCATTGGGAAAGCTTCGATATAATTCTTTATTTAGAATATTACAAAATGGCGGAGTTATTTTTTTTTGTGGTAGGCAGGATATTTTCCAACAATCGATCCGAAATCGAATGGTTTTTTTTTCGGCCGCTGGCAAATAATTGAACATTTTTTGAGGCCTTTGGCCCAAATTTCTCGTCAGTTTTTTCATAAATAAAAGGAGAACCAAATTGTTTTTCACAAACAAACTTCTTTCAAGCTCTAAAAAATAGTTTTCTACAAAAGCTCTCTAAATTTCTATCATTTTCAAAATGTAATTTCGCGATAAATTCGTCCAAACTTTTGCCAAAGTTTCTCGTTTATCCGCAACTACTCAAGAAAGACCCGACAAAATCAGCCACAACTCAGCCAATTCGCAAAATTCCTTAACGAACATTTTCAGCGAATACTTCTGAAATAATTCTTCCCAAAAATAAAAATAAAAAAACCTATTCCCACTAGATATACCCCCTTAAGGCCTTACATACAGTTAGAAGGCTTTAAAAAGACGGATTTTCAAGAATTTTTTTCGCGCAGACTATTCAATTTATTAATTTGAAAATTGGTGTACATATTATAATAACCTTATAATATATTTACATATTTTTTATTTGTAAAAATAATCATCGCGAATGTTGCTATCGCCGATCTCCTAGAGCTCCGCAAAAAAAAACCAATTTTGCGGTGATCACGATATCTCTGGACCGGATTATCTGAAATGAAAAAACCAAATAAATTTCGTTAATATAATCCATTATCTAGTATTTAATCGAAGGAATTAGCGAAAAAATAATTTTTGACAAAATGGCGACTTCTCAAAATAAAAGACTCGATTTTGAACGAAAATTTAAGCCTTAAATTGTTTATAAAATGGAAAATATTTATCGGAGAAAAAAAATCTTCGATTAATTACTTAAAAAATTTGAGACTGATCGGTTCAGCCGTTTTCGAGAAATCTTGATCACCGATTTTGAAAACATAGTTTTGAGAAAAACGCGTTTAAAGTTTCAAAAGCGTTTTACACGTTTCATTTTGTGTGGTAAATTTCGTTTTTTTTCAACTTACATGGAGTCATCTATTCCAGGGCCATATAATAATCCGTTCGCATCGTTGGCAGCTTCTAATAATTCGATTTGATGCTGTCTGCGAGCCATTCAAATTACAAGTGTATGTAACCCCTTAAAAACCCCACGACAAACACGTACGTTCCTCAACCCTTTGCCATCATTCGCTTACTCTCAGCCACAAAAACAAACACCTCTGCGTGTCAAAACGACCGCAAACGATCAAAAAAAAAAAAAAAAAAAAAAAAAAAAAAAACAATCCTCGCACCCTTCTAATCCTCCCCCCTTCTTTCACAGGCCCGTGACTTCGACGATCCTCCCGGCCTCATGGAAAAAACCGAATACCTTCTTCGCGAATGGGTATCGATGCATCACAGCCCGACTCACGCCCGCGACGCGACAAAAGCCTTCGGAATGTTCGTTCACCAAATGAACATCCACGGAATTCTCAAAACCGACGATCTAATAACACGTTTTTTCCGCCTCAGCACGCAAATGTGCGTTGATCTGTGTTATCGCGCACTCGCCGAAGCAAACGCAGCACCTTCGGTCGTGCGAGCCAAATGTTTTCACACCCTCGACGCTTTTGTGCGTCTCGTAGCACTTTTGGTCAAACATTCCGGTGACACGACGAACACTCACACGAAGATAAATCTTTTGAACAAAGTTCTCGGTATCGTTGCCGGTGTTTTGTTGCAAGATCACGAGATGAGAGGTTCGGAATTTCAACAATTGCCTTATCATCGTATATTCATAATGCTTTTTCTCGAACTTTGCGCACCCGAACCGGTTCTCGAAGCCGTTAATTATCAAGTTTTAACGGCTTTCTGTCACACTCTTCACATATTGAGACCGTCAAAAGCTTCGGGTTTTTGTTACGCCTGGCTCGAACTCGTTTCACATCGCGTTTTCATCGGTCGTATGCTCGCCATAACTCCACAACAAAAATGTTGGGGAATGTATTCCCAATTGCTCGTAGATTTGTTCAAATATCTCGCACCTTATCTACGAAACGCCGAACTCGCAAAACCCGTTACATTGCTCTACAAAGGAACTCTTCGCGTTTTACTCGTGTTGTTGCACGATTTTCCGGAATTTTTGTGCGATTATCATTACGGTTTTTGCGACGCAATACCGCCTAATTGCATACAAATGAGAAATTTGATACTCAGCGCGTTTCCGAGAGCAATGAGACTTCCCGATCCTTTCACCCCCAATCTCAAGGTCGATATGTTGCAAGAAATCACTCACGCTCCTCGTGTTCTCGGCAATTTTGCGACGTTGATACAACCTTTGAGTTTTAAGAAAGAATTGGATTTGTATCTGAAAGCTCGAGCTCCTGTGACATTTTTGTCGGAATTGCGAAGCAATTTGCAAGTTTCGCAAGAAGCTGGAATGCGTTACAACATTCAATTGATGAACGCTTTGGTGCTTTACGTTGGAACTCAAGCTATTGCTTTTATAAGAAGCAAAGGACATACACCGAACATGTCGACCATCGCTCATTCGGCGCACATGGATATATTTCAAAATTTGGCGGTCGATCTCGATACCGAGGGACGTTATTTGTTTTTGAACGCCATTGCCAATCAATTGCGTTATCCCAACAGTCACACGCATTACTTCAGCTGCACGTTGTTGTATTTGTTCGCCGAAGCTAATACCGAAGCGATTCAGGAACAGATAACCAGGGTTTTGTTGGAACGGCTCATCGTGAACAGGCCACATCCGTGGGGATTGCTGATTACGTTCATCGAACTCATCAAGAATCCCACGTACAAGTTTTGGACGCACGAGTTTGTACATTGCGCGACGGAAATTGAAAAGTGAGTAACTAAAGCTGTTTTGTGTTGGAATATTTTTTTTTTTTTTTATGGGTTTGATTGGAGGTGGAAATTTGATGAATCGTTGGTGATGGGTGGGGTGGAATTGTAGATTGATGAGAGTTTGGAGAATGTTTAGGGGAAACGGTAGAAAATTTCTGTGAATTTTGGAGCATGGTGTTTTCTTGGGAGCAATTATTTTTATCGAATTTAAATTGAGCGCAATGTCGATGTAGTGAGATTTTTGGTTACTGAGACTTGGTGTCCGGTGGTTGTTGGAGTCCTTGGAGTCCCGGAACTGTCCTTGAATTTTGCTTGTCTTCGGAAAGTCCTGGAATGTCCTCGAATTTTATTTAATGTCCTTGAACCTTTTATTCTCCCTCAATTTGAGTTTGTTCAAAAATTTATATTATTGGAACATGCTGTTCAGTGGTCCTTGAAGTCCTTGGAGTCCTGGAACTGTCCTTAAATTTCGCTTGTCCTCGGAAAGTCCTGGAATGTCCTCGAATTTAATTTAATGTCCTTGAACCTTTTATTCTCCCTCAATTTGAGTTTGTTCAAAAATTTATATTATTGGAACATGCTGTTCAGTGGTCCTTAAAGTCCTTGGAGTCCTGGAACTGTCCTTAAATTTCGCTTGTCCTCGGAAAGTCCTGGAATGTCCTCGAATTTCATTTAACATCCTTGAACATTTAATATCCCCTCAATTTGAGTTTGTTAAAAAATTTATATTACATGAAAATGCTGACCAGTGGTCCTTGAACTCCTGGAACTGTCCTTGGATTTTGCTAATCCTTGAAAAGTCCTGGAATGTCCTCGAATTTTATTTAATCTCTTTGAACATTTTATTCTCCCTCAATTTGAGTTTGTTCAAAAATTTATATTATTGGAACATGCTGTTCAGTGGTCCTTGAAGTCCTTGGAGTCCTGGAACTGTCCTTGAATTTTGCTTGTCTTCGGAAAGTCCTGGAATGTCCTCGAATTTCATTTAACATCCTTGAACCTTTTATTCCCCCTCAATTTTAATTTGTTCAAAAATGTATATTATTAGAACATGCTATCCAGTGGTCATTGAAGTCCTGGAACTGTCCTTGAATTTTGCTAATCCTTGAAAAGTCCTGGAGTGTCCTCGAATTTCACTGCCTTTTTCAATGTCCATGAATTTTTTACTCCCCCCTCAATTTGAGTTTGTTTAAAAACTTGTATTATTAGAAATAATCCTATAAGAATATGCATCTCAGTTTTGTTAAGAATTATATGCATACATTCGTGCATGCCGAGTGATTTGTTTTGACTGATTCCAACATAAGCAAAAACGATTATTGAAACGATGGTACATCACGATTCTAGTACGATTCAACATTTTCTGATGAATTTTGTCTACTTTTACTTCTGATAAATGCCCTGAAACCTTCAAATGTTCTGAAAATTGTCCTTGACTGTTTTTGAAACCCCATCAAAGTTTTTATTGGACACCATGTCGATCTCGATCTCCTTTCGTGTCCCACAGCTCAACCGTCCAGCTTCTATTCTCACAATTATTCATTTCTCCCATGAATATTAAAAACATTGCAAGCTAAAAAAAATGTCTCCATCCCGACAATCCCTCAATTTTATTGCTCACCTCCATGACCTCAAACGTTTCTCCATCAAAAACGCTTAAAAACATTCAAATTCCCATTAAATTCAGCCAAGAGTTCAACACCAAACATCCGAGATCAATAATTAAATCCAACTCAATAACAAATGTCTATCAAAATCTCCAAAACGAATTCCCAATTACTCGTGCGAATAAATTTCCGTGTGTTTTTGCAGGCTGTTCGAGTCGGTGGCCCGTTCGTGCATGGTTCAAAAACAAGTGCAGCCCACGCCCGAGCCCGAATTACCCGAGTGATAAGACGTTTTTTCTTTTCCTTTTCCACATATTTTTCGTGTACAGTAAAATTTCGTAAGAAAGAAAAAAAAAAGCAAAAACTGCGTGTATAAAGTTGTTGATCTACGAATACGTAGGGTGTGTACTATACCATGAGACTTTAAATACTTTTTTTTCCATTGGTGGACTTATATAAAAAAAAAAAAAAATAATCGTAAACTATTAACTAAGCGAATTAAAAGGATAAAGATTTAACGTAAACGAATTCAATTACTATGTTAATATTTTAATAAAAAAAAAGAAGAAGCTCACTCGCATCTGTATAAAAAAAAAAAAAAGGAGAGAAAGAAGCGAAGACGCTGAGAGAGAAAAAAAAGCGTTTAACGCGTTATTGAAAGCGCGTGACTCAAATTTTGTGCTTATGAGCGCAAATATGCGTCGAGCGAGGGTCATGTTTTATATTGTAAGTATTTGCAGTACAAATTGCATACTGTATAACTCTATGGAGGGTGATTAAGGCCGTTTATCTCGATGAACAAAAAATTGTGTTCAGTAAACTATGATAACCGAAGGCGAAGTTTTGTTTTCTTTTTTTTTTAAGTTCGAATCCATTATTTCATGTACCTAACAGTAATAAATGGCACAAATTTAATATCAATGATGGAGACTCGTCGACGTTTAGTTAACGCCACACACCGGGGTTTGAGTGCGGGGGTTTCGTAATTTTTTTCTAGCAAACTGTGAATTGAAATTTTTTTAAATTAATTCTCGTGGTCTATGTATACATATAGAAGATTATGAAAAATTATTCGTTCTAATATTGCGGCATAAACCCCCTCCAAAAATGCACAACGGCGGAATTGTTGCTCGAATATTGACAACGATTAAGCCTTACGGTTTATTTAAAAAATAGACAAAACTTATCTTTAGAAATTAGATATTTAAGGTTCACATCACCACGTAGGGAAAAATCGATATCACGAAAAAGAAAAAAAATGGCGAACCAGCGAATTTTTATTTTTCAAATTTAATGAAAATTTTTTATTTTCTATATTTAAAAAAAAAATAGAACGGGGACCTTTTATAATAAAATCGCTACGTAACGACGTAGATACTGGTTTTTAGAACAATTCAAAACTTGGCCCATGCAAATTGGACCCATAGTTTTTCAAATATATTGTCAACCAGGTTGAAAAAAGTAGGTTTCGAGAAAAAATCTCAACGCGGTCGTTCCCTTAGAACCATTTCACATAAAAATCCGTATCTTCGTCAATTTTACGAATACCTCCAAAAAAATTTTGCGACAACATTCATAACACACGCATCTTTCAGAAATTGGACCAAAAAAAAACCAAAATCAAAATTTGAACCGTGTTGTGGGGCCTTAAATAACGTATATAAAAACACATTTTTTTTCTGCTTTCTTTCATCATTTTTTTTCGTATATACAACGTTTGTACAGAATTGGAAGAGTCTCGATCTCGAGAACGTAGGAAAAATATGATTTTTTCACGTGTTCAAATTGCCGCGAGTCGCGTGATAAGCGTCGCGTTCTTTATCAGGAAACTTCGTCGGCAAATTCGGGCTGTGAAGATGACACTTTGCCGGAAATCTTATGCCGGCCACATCGACCTCGTAGTCTCCCGACAAAACGTACGAATTTGTGACTTCCCGTTGCTTACCATTCGCGTCGAAATTTTGGACGAAACCGAGGCACACCTGAGGGTGGAAAATTTGATAATTCGAGTTATGGGGGCGAATTTAACGATTGGAAATTGGAGTTTTTTTTTTGTACTCGCCTGTTTTTTAAACGTAAATCCGTAGCCGGTTGTCGTCGTCATACCGCAATATTCGCCGTTTCTGTAGATTGGCTCGCCACCGCAGCTCCAATTGTCAATTTCGGAATCGTGATCGTTTAACAATAATTGAACGTATTTGCGTTTGACACCTTCATCACGTTGCTTCAGCAGAGCTTCACGTCCGATGAAATCAATGTCTTTCTGCGATTGATTGGGAAATTATTGAACCGAAATTATCGGAGGATTGTAGGAAAAATGTTGGGTAAGAAGATTGTGAAATTTACGTCGAATTTTACGCGCCAAGCTCGTCCGCACTCCAAAGGGGTGGTGAAAGTGTCCAAATCTTGTCCCCAAAACGCGTAGAATTTTTCGACTCTCAACGCGCGAGTGGCGTAATAACCGGCGTGTCGCATTCCGTACTTGGAACCGGCTTCTATGAGCCTCGTGTAAACGTGAAGGGCGAACTAAAATTTAGAGAAATTGATATTTAGACTATGTTAGACTGGTCTAAATTGGGAATTGACTGGTTCAGAAAAAGCAACAAATTTCTATTTTCTTCGGAGCTTCATCCTAAAATGTTGGATTAGGAACTTAATGAAAGTACCTACGTGAAATTCGAGCAACCTAGGTCATGCCTGAAAGGTCCCATTTTTTGATTTTGGTTTTTTTTTTTACAATTTTCGCAATATCTTTTAAACTATGATATTTGCTAGAAAATGTTAGAGATCTTGTTTTATTGAAAATTTAATTTCCAAAAAAAGGTGTCTATCAATTTGGTCGAGAGAAGAACATTTATTCGTATATTTGCAAATTAATGTGAAATATTAAAAATGAAATATATGTTATTTTTATCATAACAAATTAATTTTGTCAATTGGGGGGTTTTTGTGGCAAGAAGATTGTTTATGGCAATACTTCATTGGACGAAAGTGGACAAGAAGAGAATATATTCAAATCGTAAGAGAATATTTTGCAAATATCTGAATGAATGTTCTCCTTTCAACCAAATGGCTTGAGACCTTTTTTGGAAATTAAACTTTCAATTAAAAAAGTTCTCTACCATTTTCTTGTAAATAAATATCAGCTAGGGTTGCTCAAATTTCAGTTAAGTACTTTCAAAACCCCAAACTAACATTAAACGATGAAGCACCGAAGAAAATAAAAAAAATCTTTTCCCAACCGGTCTCACATAAATTTAAAACAAAAATTAATTATTCGCATTAAGAATTGATTCGTAGGTAAAAACGCGCCTCATTAGGAATGTAGAGAACGTAGCCGAGTTCTCCGGTGTGCGTAAGATTCATCGTTCGAATTCCGTTGGCCAATCCCACGTCCAATTCCTAAAAAAAATCACAAGTCATTCATCGTCGTTGATTTTCGTCTTATCGAGATGTTCGAATATTCTGAGAATGAAAAAAAAAACCTTGAACGTGAAGAATGGAAAATTCTTGGGGCTGAGATCGTCGTCGGTAAGTTCGGAAAGCAAAGGTCTCGAGGAAGGTCCTACGAGACAAATAGCCGTGTAAGCCGAAGTCACGTCAGAAAGGGCGACGGATCCGTCAGCAGGCGAGTGACGACTGATCCAATGTTTGCAACGAGTCTGTTGAATCGTCGGGGCTATCATCATGTAGCTGAAAGGCAGCGGAATACGTTTTCGTCACGTTTTATAACACGACGGAAAAACATCGACATTATATCAAACGACGAAATTTCACATGGAAAAAATATAAACGATAAAATAACAATACAACGAAATATCACATAGAAAAAATATCACACAGACAACATATGACATTAAAAAATACAACTACGCGCGTTTTGATTCGAGGGGTTCTGATTTAGAAAGTTGATACCGTAATTTTTGTTTTTTTTTTGACAATTACAAATATTATATCGAGAACTTACTGATTAACGGCGATTCGGGCCAAACTGCAATCATTCTCGTAGCCTCCGCGATTATTTTGCATTCCCGTGTGAATTATACTGCCAACGGGTACGTCTACGTCGTTCGAGCACAGATATTGCAGCAAATCTACGACTTCTGTACCACTAGACTGAAAAAAATATATTAACGTCAATGATTTAATTTTATTATTTTTATTACGAGTTTTTTGAATGCATAAGCATTGGGATTTACCCTTAAATGTTAGTTTGGATCCTTTAAAGTACCCACTTAAAATTTGAGCAACTTAGCTCATGCGTAAAAGGTCCCGCTTTTCGGTTATGGCTTTTTTTTTACGATTCTCGCGATATCTCCTGCAATATGATGATATTTACAAAAAAAATGATACAGAACTTTTTTTCATTACAAGTTTAATTTGGAAAAAAAAAGATTCCTATCAATTTTGTCGAAAGGAGAGCAATCATTCAGATATTTGCAAAATACTCCCTACGATTTGAAATCCGAGATAACGGTCTTGTCCACTTTCGTTCAATTAAGTATTGCCATAAACAATCTTCTTACCACAAAAAATTCCAATTGACAATATTAATTTCTTTAATTAAAAAAATAACATATATTCCATTTTTGCTTCCTCATAGAGGAAGCTATGTTATGGTGAAAAATTTTTGTTTTCCAGATCTTCATGTCATTATGTTCAGAATGTGCTAAAACGTCGAGAAAACACACTCAGTATTTCACATGATTTTTCAAATATCCGAATGAATATTCTCCCTTTGACCAAATTGTTAGAAACCGTTTGTTTGTAAATTAAACTTTCAATAAAACAAGTTCTTTAACATATTCTTATAAATATCATAGCTCAGGAGATATCGCGAGTTGTAAAAAAAAAAAAAAAAAAATCCGAAATCGAAAAGCTGAAGAAACTTTTACGCATAATTCCCCAAAATTTAGGTGGTTACTTTTAAGGACTCAAACCAACATTTAAGCATTCAAGGTGAAGTAATACACCGCCGTCGGTCAGTAGATTTACCAAAAATTACGTGTACTGCAGAACATTTGGCAATTTACACGTAATTTCTGAAAAAATCTACTTAGTGACGGCGATGTATCACTGCGCCTTAAGCCTGACTCTGCAAAGAAAGTATATTATTTTTTTAAACCAGTCTAATAATCAAAAATGAAAATATTCAGCCGATTTCTCACCCACAGGTCAATTTTCGTGAACGAACTGTAATCGCTGAGCCCAACGGACTCTCGACAAACCGCATATTCCTGAGCAACGGCATCGAACCACGGTGGTTTTCCAAACGTGTTCGTGTACGCGATTTTGTACTTCTGCGATCCTTCGATAACGTCCAACTCTGCAAAAATATCCCGCGAAAAATCGTTAAATCACAAACCTTCGATTTTTCTTATCTTTCGCTTAAATAAAATTAAATTTACGATCAAATTACCGCATTCGTCTTGCGGTTCGAACCACGAAGGTCTCTCGTATCCCATTACCTGACCGAACACCGCACCGGCTTCTTTCAATTTCGGATAAATCGGCGACATTCGCAAATTTCTACCGGTTGTAAATTCAAGATGTGGATATTGCAAAGCGTAATGCATGCTCGGAACTTCGCGCGAACGATCACGTAAGAATTCACGATTGTTGTGCAAACCGAGAAATCGCGAAACGTCGAGTTCGTAAGTGTCCAAAGTCGTTGAACCGTTGACGATGAGCTCCGCCGTGGCTCTACCTACTCCCCCGGCTGCTGACACGCCAACCTGATCCCAAACCATTCGATTAAAATTTGAATTAAGATCTTGTATACGCGATTTCGCTGATTTTTTGAAGGTACTTTTCTAGACGCGGTTAGAAAAAAAAGGATGACAACATATATTGCGAACATTTTTTTTTTTTACGGATCATTTGTGCACGTGCGTGAGTATATGTAGAAAAAAAAATTAGAAATATTAACAAATGGCGGAGATATTACGTAATAAAGCAATGTATTTTTTTGAACCTTGTGGAATTTCTAACTTTTGAACGAAGGTTCGGATCGCTTTGAAATTTTTACGACATATTCTTAGTATCATCAATTATCCTGTGAACCACAGAAAGAAATATTTCGATGACACAAAAAAATATAAAAAATAAAATATCGATATAAAATTTTTTTACGTAATTTTCTGTATTTTATTTTTTATATTTTTTTTGTATTATTGAAATTTTTGTTTCTGTGGTTCACACGATAGGTGATGATACTAAGAATATATTGTAAAAATTTCAAAACGATCTGAACCTTCGTTCGAAAGTTAGAATTTTCACAAGGTTCAAAAAAATACATTGCTTTATTATGTGATATCTCCGCCATTTGTTAATATCTCTGATTTTTTTTTACATATTATTAACTATGTGCACGAATAATCTGTAAAAAAATGTTGTCCTCATATGCGTCATTTTTTTTTTAACCGCGTCTAGAAAAGTACCTTCGAAAATCGGCGAAATCACGTATGTAAGGCCTTTAACACCAAATAAATTATTAATACTTCGATGCGATGTAAAAAAAAAATTATAATTTACGAATCAAAAGAAAATTACGGTTTTCATGCCAGCGGCTATGTAATAATTTCTTATTTCCGGTGCTTCGCCGACGATCCATTTGCAATCGGGGGAAAAAGCTTCCGGACCGTTGCAGAGTCTTTTCAACCGAACTTCACCGAGATCCGGAATTCTGTGAAGCATCTGCTCCAACAAAACGTGAAAATGATCCCAATCCTCCGGCAAAGTTCTTTCAGCGATATTTTCTGAAGATTAATTATTGTAAATTAGGTTATTTTCGTTATGTTCGTCTTGCTATCGTATCGTGCTGTTATTAATTGTGATTAATCGCTAACCAGGTACTTTTTCATCGTCGAACGCCGGCTTTGCCACAGGTTCGAATCCTCCGGCTATGAGACGTCCTTCGTTCTCGCGAAAATAAATGTAACCGTCGGGATCTCTGATAACCGGAGTCATGGAATCTAATCCTCGAAATTCTTCGGTGTGCAGGTAATAATGCTCAACTGGATGAAGTGGAACCTTGAAAAAAATTCGCAGCCGGTCAAATTTTCGCGTTATGTCTTGTTGTCGATGTTTTTTTTTATTTTTAAGGAGGTATATCTAGCGTGAAGCTCTTTCAATGATTCAATGATTTTTTCTGCCTCGATGAATAAAGATATTGAAGATTTCTTTTTTTAAGTATTTAGAGCATTCATTTAGGAAGGTTTCGTGTAATTTTTAATTAAAAATATCATTAAGTGGCGGAGTTATCCTGATTTTCCTGGCGCTCGTTTTTGTTTTTGCAGTAGGCAGGATATTTTTGAAAAAAGCGATTCGAAATCAAAACGGATGGTTGATTATCATTTTAGAAGAGTCAAACTCGAGCTTAAGAGGATTCTTTTCCTTTTTTTGGGCCAATGGCAGGTAATTGTAATTTTTTTGAGGTTTTTGCCCGATTTTTTCGTTAGTTTTTTATAAATAAAACGAGAACCAAATTTTCTTTTCAGAAAAGCTTCTCTTAAGTTCTAGAAAATATTTTTTTACAAAAGCCCTCCAAATTTGAACAAAATTGTTCGAGTGGTTCTCGAGAAATCTTGCCGTCTGATTTTAAAATGTAGTTTCGTGATAATTATTTGTATTTCGTGATAATAATATTTGAAGTTTCAACAAAGTTTCTCGTCAGCTGCGGCTCGGCGAAAGAGGCGCGAAAAAATTACCTTCAACTCAGCCAATTTTTAGAATTCCTTAATGAGATTTTCACGAAATACTTTTGAATAGTTCTTCTATCCGAAAATGCAAAAAAGTAATTTTTTGCTAGATATACCTCCTTAATAAGCTTTTAAATAATGATCAACGTCATTGCTAACTTTGACGTATGGTTTGCTCAATTTTCCAACGCTTCTCGCCCAGAATCCGGCGCCATTGACGAAATGTTCGCACGTTATTCTGCCACGACTCGTGTCCACAGCCTCAACGCGATTTTTTCGCGTATCTATCTTCGTTACTTTGCAGTTTTCGTATATTCTGACGCCTGGAAAACGATTGATAAAGACGAATATCGATGCGCAAGTATTTTGAAAGGGGTTCAAAGAAGATTTAAATACGTTACGTACCGCGTCTTTGCGCTTCGCTCATAAACGCCAGACACGTTTTGTAAGGATCCGCGACACCGTCGCCGGGTATCCAGATGCCACCGACCAGGTCGTCCACGCGTAACACTGGACACAATTTTTGCGCTTCTTCCGGTGAAACGAGATGACACTCGATATCCCGAGATCTACGGAATTTCGAGATAATTATTTCTTATTATCTTTAAGTGAAAGCAAATTTTTTCTTTTTTTTTCAGCCACGAGAAAAAAAGGAAAACTCAGTAAAATGTGTTGATACTGCATCAAAATTGTTGATAGGGTAGTAAATAATCTGAGAAAGAGTTGTTTGAGTGGATTATGGCACAGATTCTTTGAATATTATATTTTTTATAAGGAAAGATATAAAATATTTAATTAATATCACAATATATGTTAGAAAAACAAGGAAAGTCAGTTAAATATATTGATATGGCATCAAAATTGTTCCTTGAGGGATAGATAATCTCAGAAAAAGTTATTTGAGTGGATTATGGTGAAAATTCTTTGAATAATATATTTTTTATAAAAAACAATATAAAATATTCAATATATGTCACAATACCTATCAGAAAAAAAAGGAAAGTCACTTGAATATATATATACTGTGTCAAAATTGTTTCTCGAGTGATGAATAATCTTAAAAAAACATAGAATGAGCTAATTACTTTGAAATTTGATTAAATAATGCATTTTTATATGAAGAAATATAAAATATTCACGATAAATATAAAATATTAACGATATTTATGTCATAGATATTAATGATAAACCTAGAAGTGATTTTAATCATTAGTATGATCGTTTTTATATCGGATATTTTGGGTGTATTTTGAAATTGAAGACACGAGAAGAAGCTTTGAAATTGGCATGCGAAATAAATTCTTATTCTCACATAGACTGAGCCTTCATTCTTCTGAACAGAGTCATGCGATCTCTCGTTCTGGCAAGCGAGAGACTTCCGCATTGTTTCCATCCGGTGGAAAGACCCTTACTCTCCAATTCCTTGTAAAGAGCTATGCTATCTTGGGCAAGTCTGACCTGGGTCAATGTTGGCTTGAACGCACCGACCAATCCCGATGTATGCCAAGTACTTCCACCGCCAACTCTATTTCGATAAAAAACCATTTCTTAAACTTGAAACTTTCATTGCGCTCAATATTTTTTTTCAATATTAATCTACGTAGATAATTCAGACGTTAAGTGCCGCGCTTGCCTGCAGCTTTCCACTATAACAGTCTGAGGTCCCAATCCCATTTCTGATAGATGATAAGCCACGGCTGCTCCCATCACGCCTCCTCCGCAAATAACAACTTTGGCTTCCGGAGGAAGAACCGTGTTTGGTTCCTCGACCAAACTGTTTCTCGCCTCTGACGACCCATCGCTGAGCTCCCTCGAGAACAATACCGATTGTCTTTGATTTCTCGAAAGTATTCGTCTACAATAAATGTCCGATCTTCGCCACATTATGTTACAATTTGTTTAACTAATTTATCACAGCCTTGGGAATCTGCGGGAAGGTAAATTAAATTTGTGACACTTTAATCCAATTATTGTACAAAATTGAATATTTTTTGCAATGTTTCTCCTACCTCAAAGGTTATTCTAGTCTCGATTATTTTTTATATCAAATATTTTTATTGTTTATTGAACTATTGTTAGACATTTTTCACAACAGTGAAAACAGTCAACAATATCTATATAATTGTTTTTGATGAACGAAAATCATTGGGGGAAAAAAAAATAACTGCTGTTTCGAACACTGACGGAATCATAAATACTAAAAAATACTACTTGCACCTGTAGCATGCATTGATATGTATTGCTGCAGAAAACATTATTAAAAAAATCCGGTTTCGCAGACCTTATAGTAACCGTTGCCACGTTTCTTCGGGGCAAACGGCGGAATTACTGCCCCGCCCACTAGCAGCGCTAGTGCTCGTATTTTTAGAATTTCGTATGTTCCCGTTTCTTGAAATATGTTTTTGCCTCGAAATATGCATTTTAATTTTCAAACAATCGTTTGTTATTTTATTTCTGGCATATTACTGGTTTAGTTAATTAATAGTCAACAAGCATAATATATTGTGCTTTATAAAATGTTGCCTTAAAATATGCATTTAAATTTCTCAACAATTATTTATTATTTCATTTTTGGAATATCACCGACTTCGTTGATTAATACTCCATAAGCGTAATATTTTGTGCATTATAATATGTTGCCTTAAAAGGTGTCATTTAAATTTTAGAACAATCGTTTTGTTATTTAATTTTTGGCATATTACCGATTTGGTTGACCGATAGTCCACAAGCATACGTTGTGTATTATAATAAGTTGTCTCAAAATATGCATTTTAATATTCAATGGTTTGTTATTTATGTTTAGCATATTACCGATTTGGTTGATCCATAGTCCATGAGCACATGCTGTTTGGGAAAGCAATTATGCGATTAAATTTATGTAGATGTCGGTCAGAATAACGATATAATTCGAGACTAAAAGAATGCAACAGGCGGTAGCAATTAATTTGCATTTTTCATATTTTAATTGCATTTTTTCATATTTTTCCAGACTCGCGCGCCCCGGATTTCCGGGTAAATGCCAAGGTCATCCGATTCAGGTAACCTTGACCAAGATACGTCACTCCTGATACAGTTTAATTGTAATCACTTCGACGGAGACGTTCACAAGAAAATTGTGCGTGAATCCGAAATTTCGAAACTACGACTTCCAAGAAAAAAAAATTGTTTGGTTAAAATAATCAATCGAATAATAAATTATTTCACGCACATATATTTCCTACAAAATTCAATTAAAAATTCGACAATTCGTTACGAATCGCGAGAACGATTGTCAACGGAAAAAAAAATTGTTGGGTTGAAATAAATCAATCGAATACGAAATTATTTCACAAACATATATTTCCTACAAAAGTTAATAACAAAGTCGACAATTTGTTAATAATTGTGAGAGCGATTGTCGGATTAAATCATTTAATATTCGCCGATTGTGTAGCCGGCATCGCCAACCGCATTCCATCGTCGTAATCTCGATGGAAAAAGCAAAAAAATGAAAAAAAAATGAAAAAAAAAAAATTAATAAATTAACGAATCCGTGAGTTTTCATACAACTTAAATACGATTGTACAATCAATTATCGATTTGTCTTTCCACATAGTTGAGATTCGGTTTTATTGCATCTAGTAGAATTTTAATACTAATATTTATAAGGCACATGTTGTACTATTAATGTTTATTCAAGGCACTGAAAAACAATACGGATTGTTTTTTCCTCGATCCCACAGAAACATATGAATATACATTAGGGTGGACCTTATTTGGGGTGTTGTCGAATTTCGACAAGTGCACCCCCCAGATAGGTTCGAAAAAAAAAAAAAAAAATATGTGCCAAACCCCAAGCACTGTAGTTCAATGCGAAGACGTGCCTGTAAGCTCGTTTTGTTTCCCATTTGAATAACATGGGATTTTCAAACTAATTCAGTCATTATTTTTTGGAAGTGCTCCTAAGCATTGAAAAAAAATACTATTCATACAAATCTATTCTTAATTGGTATATCTACGTATAAAATTTTTTACAAGGCGTTATCACATTCTCTTTACCCTCCCTACCCCCCCATCTATTATACACGACGACAAATTGATACAGGCGAGGTCTTGTAAAAAATTTTACACGTAGATATACCAATTAAGAATAGATTTGTATGAATAATATTTTTTTTCAATGCTTAGGAGCACTTTCAAAAAATAATGACTGAATTAGTCTGAAAATCCCATGTTATTCAAATGGGAAACAAAACGAGCTTACAGGCACGTCTTCTCATTGGACTACAGTGCTGGGGTTTTCCACATATTTTTTAAAAATTTATTTCGAACCTATCTGAGTGGTGTACTCGTCGAAATTCGACAACACCTCAAATAAGGTCCACCCTGATATATATTTACGTAAAATCGAGTCTCGTGTTCGATTTGTACAATATCCAACTGACTCGATCGTTCGATCGTGTAAAATATAGCACATTGGTGAAGAACAACAACTGTAGCTAACCCAAAGTCGCTGGAATGTGTCCCAGAATATTCGTTATTAAAGAAAATCATTCTTCGAGGCTTTTAAATTAGTGCGAGATTCGTAGAAAATATAAACGACATTGGACAAAGCCTGGTCGGTTGCTTTGTGCGCAATTAAATCGTTGAGGAAAAAGAAAGATGAGTAAATTACGGATTAACATCGTAACAAAAAGTGCGACACGTGTGCGAGTCATGGTAATATTTTTCTCAATATTTTTGTTTTATATCAAATGGAATCTAAACGATTCTCTTATATAGATTTTGATCGAAGGCCTTGAAGAAAAATGCGCGATAGCTGAACTACGAAGCGTGAAACATATATCATTTGGTAATTCGAGTAAGAATCTTGAATGCGCGAATTATAAGCAAATTTTTGGTCATTGCGTCTCGAATAATATCACTGGCGTGACTCTGCGATAGTTTTATCGCTCGAATAACGTTTCATGCGTTCAAGTAACTCAATTTCTGTTTCTTAAAGCTGATAAACATCGAAAAAATAATACGTAAGTCCGTCAATTTGTTTCTTAAAATAAAACCCAAGACGGAAATTGCAATTTATCGTGATCGAGAACTAACTAGCTGCTCTCATTGCGAAATAGATGCGCGTAGTTCGATGGAGCTTTGAACGAAAATATAGCTGCAAAAAAAATTATGTGCTTGATGCACCAAAAGGAGCCACAGTTCTTTTTTTTTTTTTTTGTTTTTTTGTTTTTCGAATGACGTAAACGCAAATACGCGTAGAGGCGTCGTGGAGGCGGTTTATCTTCTGTGACGTCCTAGATAGGTCTTGCAGTTTGGACAGGTGTGATGAACGTCCATGCATTCGTCGATGCAGCAAGGTATCAGACAGCAACCCATGAAACATCTGTAATTCAACGAAAGGTATTGAGGTCGATAATAGTTTTTCGTACCTTTCGTATTGCTTACAATCGCTTAAATTTTGTTTAACTCGAGTGAACAATAATTTAAATAATATCAAGTGTTCATTATTTGAATTTAATTAGATTTATTTCCCTCTGACGAACGATTCCAGCTATATTTATATTTTCTTTTAATTATGATGGGTTTTTCTTTT
This sequence comes from Sussaba pulchella, assembly GCA_963971145.1. NCBI lineage: Eukaryota > Metazoa > Arthropoda > Insecta > Hymenoptera > Ichneumonidae > Sussaba > Sussaba pulchella. Next base: position 2,482,582 of record OZ020166.1, read on the forward strand.
TTTTTGTAAATGGAAATTATTTCTTCGCGGATGTAAATAAATTAATAAACAATTAATTAACGCTAAATAAAAAACTATGCAAATTTTCATTAAAAATATACATGTACTGATAATAGTTTTCCGTTTCTTTCGTGCTGCTAACTATTGATTATATTTTGTTTAACTCGAGTGAACAATAATTAAATGAATATCAAATGTTTATTATTTTAATTTAATTAGATTAATTTCCCTCTGACGGACAATTCCAGCTACATGCATATTTTGTTTCAATTGTGATAGGTTTTTCTTTTTTTTGTAAATGGCAATTATTTCTTTGCGGATGTGAATTAATGAAAAATTAATAAATTAATGAAAAATTAATTAACCTAAATAGGTCAAACTATGCCAATTTTTATTGAAAATATACATGTACAGGTACCAATTCATAGCCAATCAACTCAACATGATAATTGCAAAACATTTAAAAAAGTGGATGCAATTCACACTTTTCAAATTAACTTTCAAATAAGCAGCTTAATTTTGGATCGCTAATTAAGATTTATTGAAAATTGAATATCATAGATAATCAAAAAAAAATTTTAAACGAATGTGAAGCAGTCTTCACAATATTTACATACCCGAGCAGCGCAATGATCACCCCCGAAACATACGCAATCATTCCAGGCTCAGTTTTAGTGGCGGTATCAATTTCCGCATGGCATTGGGGACAAATCGTGTGGGTAGGACCAGGTCCCAATGGCACTATCGTCGTTACAATAGTCGGTCCGCTAGAATCTGCCACAAAAATTTTTATTACCGATTCCGATTACGATATCTGCAAAGTTCTACGCAGGCAAAGACCATAAAGGAAAATTTACATATTTCTGCTGGCGTAAACGGACTGGCCGGCGGAACACCTCCCACGCTCTGGAAGTAACTGGGCGGTGCGCTGGGTGGGGGTTCGTTGTACGAAGGCGGCGGTCCATTTTTGTACATGATGTGGGTTGTCCTTTTCTGATTACAGTACAATTGTGAATGTTAGCAATCTCACAGAACCAGCTATACTTTTTATCTTTAGAAAACTTAATTTACAGATTATTCTGACTGTTGTAACTGCAACAGTCGTCCTCAGATAAAACAATTGAATTAAGTTGATACTGTAAATAAATTGAGATTATTAATATGAATGTAAATCTTTAAGAAAAACATGTTAAACCAAGGAATTATTCACTCGTTCAATCTGGAGATGCGTAATAGTTTGAGATGTAATGTTCGGTAATCATTTTTTAATTCTCTGCGTAATTTTTTTCTCCTATCTTGTAATTATTGGTAATCTCAAAATGTTTTATGCGATCTTATGTAATCATGTGAAGATTACAAAGAAATTCGCGTATTTTTTATGTGTTCGCCGTGTATTCTTCTGGAGATTCTCATGTATTGCTGGATTTTCATGTATTCCCTTGTAACACTCATATGAATTTGACTTGACGAGCTCTCCCTGAAATCTTCTCGAAATTTATTCCGTCATGGAGAAATGTAATCTTTGGAAAATTATGTGTAATTTGTCACAGATTACTCAATCAAGGATTACAAGAAATCTGCATAGTACTGCAGAGAGAGCTGCTGATGAGAGTAATCTTGTGTAATTGTGTGTAATACTATGTAATCTTCACGCCGATTTAATGTCGTATACACAATTTTTTTACAGCCGATACCCCTCTGTATAAAACCTTGCAGTCCGACAAGTTAGTGCCGCAAAAAAATGTTTCATGCAAACTTTCTCCTCCCATCCAGATCTAAGAAATTCACGAGCATAAGGAATTCTCCGTAAAGAGCGAAAACCTTTCGAGCCGATGCAAAGCGCATCCATCTGATAACAAAAACTGCGAACCATTTTTTTCCCACCGTTACGCGTCACGGTCAAGAATAAACTCCTCTTTGTTTACATCTGTTAAAAATGTTAAATTTCTTAATATGTGTGAAAAAAAAAAATTGTTTACAGTTTTCGTTACCGACCGAGGCACGAAACGTCCCAAGGGAGAGATTCAACAGCCGTCGTTGCAACAATTCCCAACGAGATAAAATAACAAATGCGCAGAATCATCTCAATCTCGCGTTCTAAGGCCCGGCATGACGTGTTCCTAAATATACGTGACCCAATTGCGAAACGCTTTATATGTGTCACAAAATTCACATCCAGATCGCGTTAACAACGAAAAAAAACTGCGATCCATCGAAAGAAGCGAAAATTTGCGACAGATTTCGTGCAATTAATGACGCAAATGAACGTAAACTCACTTAGAAAATTTCTCTGATTTCGGTTCGAAGTCTGGTCAAGCGTCTGCGCTTATTTGTTGTTCCGATTTTGGCGACGATGAAAAACACACGCGCGCACACACGATTTTTTTCGGTATTTCGATAGGTTTTGTGCGATCTAATCTATGCACTATTCGGGCTAACTGTAACGTCCGATAATCACTAATTCACGAATAGTTACGAACGTGAACGGTAAACGGGCATCACGCCGACGCGAATCAGGAGCATCAGGGTCGATAGACAAGTTTCCCCCGAGCGATCATTTACGAGTTCCGAGGAAACATTAAAAAACGACGGTGGCCTCATCGACAATCGTGCGGCGACCTTCGCTCGGCTAAACTCAGCTGACTCCTCTCCAATCGCTCCAATCGTCGTGATTTCAGTTGATTTCGGTGTTTCAGGGCGAAATCGAGGGATGAATGAAATCAGCCAATTCGCCATTGGATCGAATGGAATTTAGAAATGAGGAATTTTTTAATACTAATTACTTGAAGGTTAAATAAATTTAATAGCGATGAAATGATTTTATTCTACGTAGGAATAAAATTACACATGATTGGCGAATCTTTGGGTTCATGAGAATTCGATGAAATAGAAAAACGAGTAATTTAAGATTGTCAGTCGATAAAGAGATTCGCGATGGAACTTACTCGGTCGGTAATAAGATATGTGGAGGATTTTTTTTTTCGAAGAGTGCTGATTGCTTGTGAGTAAGTGTAGAAGCGAACGACATTCAACATTTGTTTCGTAATTATGCAGGATGCTAGGTTTTTTTGGGATTGCGGAAAGTGAATAGGCGGTAGGCGCCTCGTCTCTCAATATTTCGTTCCGTACTGAAAGAATCAGGAGCCTTGCACTTAACATTTTCTCCTGAGATTGACACGTTTTCTTAAAATGATACTAATAATAAATAAGTTTTTTTTTTTTAATTCCCCGGATGAAATATTTAAGGAAATATAAAAGTTTTGTTTTTCTGGTTTTATAATTTGAAAAATTGATGGGATCATCGGCTTACCTGCTTTTATTCGACAATCTAATATACAGAGAAACATCGAATTATCAATTACAATAGCCTCACTTCATTCATAACATCAGGTATCAGGTAGCATAGATTGCAAAGCACATATCTATATTAGATTGAAAGAAACATTTTTCTTTAAATAATTTATTCACTTATTCTATCAAAGAACGTAACGCACTGAAAAAAATCGAAAACTTCAACTCTTTAAAAACATTCTTGTACAAGTACTTTGATTAAATGCTATCACTAGTCTCTAATAGGAATCGTTTTTGTTACCTCGATGCCGTATTCGGGTTTGGTCGTTAATCTGCTGTGACGCAGATTTTTTCAGGCAGTGTCGGGTATTTCTTTGCGATAATTTCTCTGCTAATGTCACCGAAGCATTTCTCCAATCGCTATCGTCTACTTATAATGCAGGGGTGTCACACTGATATTCATAATAATAATAATAATAATACGACAGTTATTGTTATTATTGCATTATTATTACGTCACCAAGAGCTCGTCGGTTGTGGCATCTGGTAACATTTTCTCCATTTTTGATCCTTTCATCAAGGACCGGAATGATTTGAGAGTTTTTCTCAATCGCGTACACCGCCCTCTTTCTCGCGTCAATTTCCTTCTCAAATCAGCGATTGTTTCATCTTTTGATTTTCTAATTATTTTCGAGCCGTCGGATAAAACCCCAACATCTCCACGTTTAATGATCTTCATTTTCTTTGATTTTATATTTGCACTCGTGTCATCCATAGAACCAGAGGCCTTTCTGTAAGAATAATTTTAACTTAAGCATTGCAAATCACAGAAGTAAATGAAAATTGTAACCTAATTTCTCTTCTAACTCACTTTTTAACCATAGTTTTATCACATGTGCGATCTTCGATGATTGCGATATGTTCGGTATCATTTATGCTATCTGTTGCGACATCGACTTCCGAGCGATGTTGTTGGTTCTCACTTTCCAGTGCGTTTATCGAAATTTCATCGTCTACGCCTCGAATCATCAATTGAGCGTTCTACATGAAAGTGAAGATACCAGTAATATAAAATAAATGAAACACAAAAAATTTATACTAATAACACTAAGCGCTGTAAGTAGAAAATTAATTACTTTCGTAATTTCTTCCTCACTTATATGAATAATGACGGGTACTGCGTCCGGTCTCAACCATCTCTTTCGACTGCCTACCGCAGGGTCTCTGAAAGAATCTGCGGTAAAATGCAGACCGCAGATTTTCCAATGCGCTTTTACATTGTCACATGACAAACCCATGGCTGCACACCATAGCGTTTTTTTTTCACCCGTGGAAGGAAATCTATCGATCGAACACAATGCAATAATAATTCATCAGAAGTTTCCATAAAACAAAAAAGATTTACACGATAGTATATAACTTTGAGGTTAGAATCAGGATGTTTCTGTTCAACCTTACTTTAATCTTTACTAACCTATGAAAGCTTAAATTGTAATATATGTCGAAACTGCGTCGGCATACACAGCACGTAGTTGGCATTTTTATTGCCGAATATAATAAAAACGCGTTTCCAAAAAACAGTTTTTAGGCTAAAAGTAGGATACGACAGAAATTGTCAATATCAAACGAGTTGATGGGGGTTTTTAAATTTCCAAGCACAGTCCTCAACCCCTTCCATTAAAAATATTTTTGACCAATCGGCTTCAACTAGAAAAGGATGAGCCGCCTAGCATCCATGGTCTTATCTCTGTCTTTTTCTATCTCTCTTTTTCGTACGGCGTTAGCAGTCCATATCTATACGTCCATGGTCGAAAAACCTGCTTCTCTTACCCTCAAAATGTGCTCATCAGTCTGCTGAATTCGCTTTTATATCATCGGACAACTTTCATAAATAGTCGCAACCAAAAACTATTGACATTACTTCCATTGATATCAACGATATAACCAAAAAAGCTTCTAACAAAAAATAAATAAACCCACATTTTAAAATCCCGCGCCATCATCAAATGCCGGGTTTTGATACGGCGTTGGCTACCAGGGCTACCAGCTGCCACTAAAACCCCATAAGCAGAGATGAGTAGGGAGATGTGGAACGCTGGCTTTTTCGGGGTCCTGATATGCGGTGGCGCTGAAACGTAGCGGCAAAATGCGGAACCCCGGAATGGATACCACGCTTGGCCACACAAATGGCCTCTAATCTCTGCGAAAGGTGGGACAAAAATTAATCGAATAGCGAATTCCGAAAGCTACCGCTACGAGCGTTGGCGAATGCAGTTGACAAGATCGTGTATATATGATACATGCATGATCCGATATCGATGTATATAAATACTGTGTTTAAAAAATAAGTTTTTTGTATCTTTGTAACAAAAATAAATGAAACGTTTTCCTCCGTTATTCGATATTATTTATATTCTTTATAATTCTTCATAATTAACCATGTTCGTTAATTATGTATAATAATTTCAATTAGAACAAACTATTTATCTCGTCCCCGTAGAAGAAAAAGCCACTTAGGCTCACGCAGTCATATAGACGAGCCGTCGGTAAGGCACGAAGTTCCCGCGACGACAGCTGATAAAATAGGAACGCCATCTTTCCTATTAAAGCCAACTCTATAAGCCAATTACAGAAGAAACTGCACAAGCCCTGATTATAATCATCCGCCTCCACAATCTTTCCCTCGTCCTGCATTACTTCACCGTTCCTTCACTCCAGGACGAGGGCAATCTTTACTTCCGACGCATGACGCTATACTTCCAATCCCTACACGCTTCCATAATCTCATTACGTCAATTTCTAGCAGCTTCCCAGGAAAAAAAATTATTTTTTTCCCCTTGCATATTGTTTGAATACTTACATTTGTTTTAATTTCCTATCGAAAATGGTGTAATTATTACGACGTGAGATATTTCGAACACGGCAATATGGCGTCGTAACGCAGTAGAGACGTGGAGGCGAGGCCACGCCCACCCAGTAGTACGACCGTAAAACGGGTCAGGCGCATGGTTCGAATATTATCGGACGTGGCTTCCATTTTGAAATTCGAGACGATACAATTAACCTTTTTGAATAATAATTGTTACATCATTTTTTTTCCTTCAATTTTACTCTTATTATTTGAAATCGCATCAACAGTGAGGTTAATAGCGATTATTGCAAGATCTAAAAAGTAGGGTCGAGACTAAAGATGAGATAAACAATTACAGTTCAACGTGGAAAATAATATTATATTTTAAAAACATATTTATTATAATATCATATTACATTATTCTATCATATTAATTATGACATCATAATATTTTATTATTCGCAATTTTTTCGGATTCTTCACTTGCTTACTTCTTTTCTTCTTCATTATTCGATATTAATATTATAGTGTAAATAATTCGTAGTAATTTATCGTGTCGTTGGTTATTTATTCTAATTGTGATAAGAATAAACATATCTCCCGAATATTTAGATTTTCTTATGCTCTCTTTTTATTTTTTAAATAAATAGATGTTTATTAACAAAGAAAAATGTTTTTTTTTCTTTATCAGATGTTTCGTCCAAGTTATACTGACATAAACGAATGAAAGGATGTACTAATGATTCATAACAAGTGTCCAGATTATGTGAATTTTTAAAATCACAACCCAACATTGGATTTGAACGGATTATCAGTGAGGTTCGTTCTTGTTCATTGCTTTATTCATTCAATCATTGAATTATTCGATTTCTAAAATTTCATTTATTCATTGAATTATTATATTTGTCAAAATTATTTATTCATTGAATTATTATATTTGTCGAAATTATTAATTAATTAAAATATTATGTTGCTCAACATTATTTATTTATTAAATTATTATGTTGCTCAACTAATATTAATAATTTATTCATTGAATTATTATATTTGTCCAAATTATTTATTTGTATAATCATTCGATTTTTCTCACTTATTAATTTCACAATTTTATACTAAAAATTTATTCAATCCTTTCATTATTCATTTTCTAAATCTATTTATTCAATTTTTAAAAATCAATACTCTTCATTTATTAATTTTTCGTTGGTTCTTCTCCTGTACTTTCCCTTTTATTACCGTAAATTAATATTATTTCTCTGCAATACCGATTTCACTCGCACAACTCGTCCCGTTCCACGCACAATTGCACTTGCAATTGCGTATGAACGCCTGCATCGAGCTTCTGTACCGCCCACCGTCCGATTTAAGTTCGTAGACTGAGATTGAGTGAGCGATTGGTCCAGGCCGAAGCATTAATAAAAACCACCGATGGCGGCTGACGAGCGATTGAACGACGATGGGGCTCGCAGCGAGGAAGCGAGAGAGCGCAGGCGCGCGCGGTAGGCGGGGCAACGACATGCCCCGTCCGAGAGTCCCCACTCTCGCGTCGCGCGTCCCGCTATCGCTTATCACTCGGTCCGTCAGTCGCTCAACGTCCCTCGTTCTTATCGGTTGTGTCGCGCCCGTTGCGAGGCTCGGGAACCCGTCCGTGCGTGTCTACGTAATAGTAACGGCCGTTGACAGTTCGCGTGTGGTGTTCGGTGTCGGTGAAACGCGTTTCAAGCAAGTTCAACCGGTGTGTACTGACGCGTGCGTGCGCGACTACGTCACAGACGTTTGACAGTTCGGTGTCGGTAAAACGCGTTCGATCAAGTTCAACCCTTGTGTACTGACGCGTACGTGCGCGACTACATCACAGACGTTTGACAGTTCGGTGTCGGTGAAACGCGTTCGAGCAAGTTCAACCGGTCCGTACTGACACGTGGAGCGGTGACAGTTCGGCAAGTAACTCGGCACTGTAAGTACTGATAATATAAAGATTGATATGGCATTTTTGTTGGTATTAAAATTTTTGCTAACTCGGGAGACCGTCGAGATTAATATCAGTGCAGTAATTATCGGCTGACTAGCTTTTTTAAAATAATATAAAAGAATTTAATAAAGTAGTAGTTGAATAATAATTCGATTTGATTGGATTCAGTGAAATTATTATTTTTTTTCTAACCCTGACCGGAAATATGAATATTAGAAATTTTGATGGAATTTTTCTCCACATTAAATTGAATACCGAATGATTAATACTTTCGTTTGATTCTAATGCATCAAATTAAGTAATAAGTGAATGGAATAATATTTAAATATTAACTTGATTTATCTTTATTTGATCAAATTATTATTTTTTCTCTGATCGGGACTGTACGTACTGATAATATAAAGTTTAATGGCATTTTTTTTGGTATTAAAGTTTTCGCTAACTCGTGAGACCGTCGAGATTATTATCAGTGCACTAATTATCGGCTGACTAGCTTTTTAAAAATAATAAAGAAGGATTACATAAAATAGTAGGTGAATAATAATTCGATTTAATTGGATTTAATGAAATTATTATTTTTTTTTCTAACCGTGACCGGAAATATGAATAATAGAAATTTTTATCGAATTTTTCTCCACATTCAATTGAATACCGATTGATTAAAACTTTCATTTGCTTCTAATAAATCAAATTAAATAATAAGTGAATGGAATAATATTTAAATGATAACTTTATTTATTTTTATTTGATCAAATTATTATTTTTTTTCTGATCGGGACTGTAAAAACGAATAATAACATTTTTTATGGTATTTTTATTGGAATCTAAGTCTGTGTCAACTCGGGAGACGGTCGAGATTAATGCCAGTGCAGTAATTATCGGCTGACTAGCTTTTTTAAAATAATATAAAAGAATTTAATAAAATAGTAGTTAAATAATAATTCGATTTGATTGGATTTAGTCAAATTATTATTTTTTTTCTAACCGTGACCGGAAATATGAATAATAGAAATTTTGATCAAATTTTTCTCCACATTCAATTGAATACCGATTGATTAATACTTTCATTTGATTCTAATAAATCAAGATAAATAATAATTGAATGGAATAATATTAAAAATTTAAAATTTTAATATTATTCCATTAACTTATTTTTTAATTTGATTTATTAGAATCAAATGAAAGTATTAATCAATAGGTATTCAATTTAATGTGAAGAAAAATTCCATAAAAATTTCTATCATTCATATTTCCGGTCCCGGTTAGAAAAAAAAATAATAATTTGACTAAATCCAATCAAATCGAATTATTATTCAACTAATATTTTATTTAATTCTTTGATATTATTTTAAAAAAGCTAGTCAGCCGATAATTACTGCACTGGCATTAATCTCGACTATCTCCCGAGTTAACACTGACTTTGATTCCAATAAAAATACCATAAAAAATGTTATTATTCGTTTTTACAGTCCCGATCAGAGAAAAAATAATAATTTGATCAAATAAAAATAAATAAAGTTATCATTTAAATATTATTCCATTAACTTATTTTTTAATTTGATTTATTAGAATCAAATGAAAGTATTAATCAATAGGTATTCAATTTAATGTGAAGAAAAATTCCATAAAAATTTCTATCATTCATATTTCCGGTCCCGGTTAGAAAAAAAAATTATAATTTGACTAAATCCAATCAAATCGAATTATTATTCAACTAATATTTTATTTAATTCTTTGATATTATTTTAAAAAAGCTAGTCAGCCGATAATTACTGCACTGGCATTAATCTCGACTATCTCCCGAGTTAACACTGACTTTGATTCCAATAAAAATACCATAAAAAATGTTATTATTCGTTTTTACAGTCCCGATCAGAGAAAAAATAATAATTTGATCAAATAAAAATAAATAAAGTTATCATTTAAATATTATTCCATTAACTTATTTTTTAATTTGATTTATTAGAATCAAATGAAAGTATTAATCAATAGGTATTCAATTTAATGTGAAGAAAAATTCCATAAAAATTTCTATCATTCATATTTCCGGTCCCGGTTAGAAAAAAAAATTATAATTTGACTAAATCCAATCAAATCGAATTATTATTCAACTAATATTATATTTAATTCTTTGATATTATTTTAAAAAAGCTAGTCAGCCGATAATTACTGCACTGGCATTAATCTCGACTATCTCCCGAGTTAACACTGACTTCGATTCCAATAAAAATACCATAAAAAATGTTATTATTCGTTTTTACAGTCCCGATCAGAGAAAAAATAATAATTTGATCAAATAAAAATAAATAAAGTTATCACTTAAATATTATTCCATTAACTTATTATTTAATTTGATTTATTGGAATCGAATGAAAGTATTAATCAATAGGTATTCAATTTAATGTGAAGAAAAATTCCATAAAAATTTCTATCATTCATATTTCCGGTCCCGGTTAGAAAAAAAAATTATAATTTGACTAAATCCAATCAAATCGAATTATTATTCAACTACTATTTTATTTAATTCTTTTATATTATTTTAAAAAAGCTAGTCAGCCGATAATTACTGCACTGGCATTAATCTCGACCGTCTCCCGTGTTAACACGGACTTTCATTCCAATAAAAATAGCTTAAAAAATGTTATTATTCGTTTTTACAGTCCCGATCAGAGAAAAAATAATAATTTAATCAAATTTAAAAAAATAAAGTTATCATTTAAATATTATTCTATTAACTTATTATTTAATTTGATTTATTAGAAGCAAATGAAAGTTTTAATCAATCGGTATTCGATTGAATGTGGAGAAAAATTCCATCAAAATTTCTATTACTCATATTTCCGGTCACGGTTAGAAAAAAAAATAATTTCATTAAATCCAATTAAATCGAATTATTATTCAAATACTATTTTATTTAATCCTTCTTTATTATTTTAAAAAAGCTAGTCAGCCGATAATTACTGCACTGATAATAATCTCGACGGTCTCACGAGTTAGCGAAAACTTTAATACCAACAAAAACGCCATTAAACTTTATATTATCAGTACTTACAGTCCCGATCAGAGAAAAAATAATAATTTGATCAAATTAAGATAAATCAAGTTATTATTTAAATATTATTCCATTCACTTATTACTTAATTTGATTTATTAGAATCAAACAAAAGTATTAATCATTCGGTATTCTATTTAATGTGGAGAAAAATTCCATCAAAATCTCTATTATTCATATTTCCGGTCAGGGTTAGAAAAAAAATAATAATTTCACTGAATCCAATAAAATCGAATTATTATTCAACTACTATTTTATTTTATTCTTTTATATTATTTTAAAAAAGCTAGTCAGCCGATAATTACTGCACTGACATTAATCTCGACCGTCTCCCGATTTAACACAGACTTAGATTCCAATAAAAATTCCATAAAAAATTTTATTATTCATTTTTACAGTCCCGATCAAATCCCGAAAAATAATAATTCTATCAAATTAAGATAAATGAAGTGATTATTTAAAATTTAAATAATAACTTATTATTTCAAATTTAAATAATGACTTCATTTATTTTAATTTGATAAAATTATTATTTTTGCTCTGATCGGGACTGTAAAAACGAATAATAAAATTTTTTATGGAATTTTTATCGGAATCTAAGTCTGTGTTAAATCGGGAGACGGTCGAGATTAATGTCAGTGCAGTAATTATCGGCTGACTAGCTTTTTTAAAATAATAAAGAAGGATTGAATAAAATAGTAGTTGAATAATAATTCGATTTGATTGGATTTAGTGAAAATTTTTTTTTTTTCTCACCATGACCGGAACTATGAATAATAGAAATTTTGCTGGAATTTCTCTCCACATTAAATTGAATACCGATTGATTAATACTTTCATTTAATTCTAATAAATCAAATTAAGTAAAAAGTGAATGTATTAATATTCAAATGATAACTGAATTTATCTTAATTTGATCAAATTATTATTTTTTCTCTGATCGGGACTGTAAAAGAACGATCAATAAAAATTTTTATGAAACTTTTATTGGAATGAAAATCTCTGTTGACTCGGGAGACGGTCGAGATTAATATGAGTGCATTATCGGCTGACTAGCTTTTTTTAAAATTAAACAAAAAGATTTTAATAAAAGGGTAGTTAAATAATAGTTTGATTTAATTGGATTTAGTGAAATTATTATTTTTTTTTTCGAACCGGGACCGGAAATATGAATATACAAATTTTAATGGAATTTTTCTCTACATTAAATTGAATACCGATTGATTAATACTTCAATTTGATTCTGATAAATCAAATTAAATAATAAGTAAATAAAACAATATTTGGATAATAACTTCATTTATTTAAATTTGGCCAAATTATGATTTCTTTTCGGATCGGGACTGCAAATAGAAATAATAGAAATTTTCATGGAATTTTTATTGGAATCGAAGTTAGTGCTAACCCGCCGGACGGTCGGAATTAATAGCAACCCAGTTTTTATCGGTCAATTAACTTTTCTAAAATAAAAAAATCAAATTAATTAAATGCAAAAATAATTGAATAATAATTTCATTTAATTCCAAAATACATTGGATTGACTAATAATCGATGAATACTTCTATTTGATTCAAATAAATCAAATAAATTGATATTTGAATAAGAACTTGATTAACAATAAATCAATAACTTGATTCAATTCAATTTAGTCGGATTATTATTTTACTTTCTCAAACAAAACGTTAATGAATGTCGAGGAAAACAGTTACTCCGTTGAAATTACAATTGTTAACTAATCAACTCTAATTAATTGAATTGATAATTAATTCTTATTATCAACTCTCGAAATGTTGCCCTCAATTTCAATGCCTAAAATATTTTCGAAGATCATTTGTCCCGATTAGAGAAAAAATTATGTAGTATTGATTTTTTATTTTGTTTTTCAATTCTTTTCATTGGTGCAATTTAATAATTTTAATTGTGTGCTTCTCTACAGTGTTGATGGAAACACTGACAAGTCCTGCAAGTGAGAAAACATCTTCGCGGTATCGACTTAAGAATTTGGCGAAGAACCTGATCGAGACTCAAGTCACCGGTCGGTAAGTCCATTTTATAATCCCTCTGGTTCCCCGATCATGCCGCAGGACGAATGGTCCGAACCGGCACCGGGGAACTGGTTGTAATTAACATTTTTAGTGACCGTGGCATCATAATGGCAATGAATCGTGTAATTATGTGTGGTAGCGTAGGATAGTGCTCTTCCTCGCCTTGTTTTCAAACGACGATTTTTCTAATATACAAATTCAATAGCCACAATGGCTTTAGTTGCCCGGGTCGAGTAGAATTTTCATTTGACGAGTGGTCATGAAATGAGACCACTTTTTTCGGTGCAGGAAGAGCTTTTCGCGACAGCATGGTGGTCGAATTTGAGTTGAATTTTTCTTCAACTTGATGAAAAAGTCGTCTAGTTTTCTGTTTGCTTCAATTAAAATTCAGTCGATGGTTCTCTCGAACTTGACCACCAGCTGAGGGTTATAATTCTTGCAGCCAGCTACTCCCTTCTGGAGTATTGCAATTATTTAATTTTGTATTTTTAACTTCTGCCCTTGTATTTTATTAACTTCAGTTGAGACTGCCCTCCCATTATTTGCATTTTTAAATCGAGTCCTTAGCCCGGTAGGAACTTGACTAATTTAATAGTAGAATTATAGGGTGTTTCACCTTTCAGATGATCATCAAGACCTTCGACGTGTTCTCCATTCGTGCTCGATAATGATCGCGTGGCAGCCGCGCGATTGTTGATCGAGTAACGATGGAGACACAGCTGTAATTTCAGGTTGTATGAGTGGGTACCTTCATTGTGGCATTTGAAGGTACTGAACTCGGGTGTCGGACGCGTCCCGGGACGTTGTCTCTAGAGTAGGCTTTTTGCACCCGGGTGGCGTGTGTGAGAACCGTGGAGAGAATTGCTTTGGTTGTGAATGAGCTTGCCAATACTTTGCTTTTCCGTTTTTCAGCTTAGCTCCGACGATGTTAGGCAGGTCGCGTATCACATAAGTAGCTTTTTAAATTTCTGGAGTGCTCTAGTTAAGTAGGTAGGGACGTAGGGAGTGGATTTCTAAACAGACTTCCGCTCCTGAAACTATTGTCTTTCTTAAGATACAGTTCTATTTGCCAATCGGGGATTCGAACGATACCCGAATAAAGGCAATATAGAACTGTCTATCTGGTTCAGTAAATGAATCAGACTGCTGTCCGTATTGTACTTTCCGTGTTCGTCAGACCGGATCCAATAATGGACAGCAGGCAGGCTTTGAGATTCTCGAAATCGAAATTGTCCTTCGAGAAGATTGAGAGTAATTGGTCTGTCTCGAGGGACAATATTTTGTTTGTAAAGATTGGAGAACAATCTCTAGTTTGTAGAGCGTCGAGAATCTCGAAGCATTTCATTCAGGTTCATCAAAGTGGCTATATGCTGAAGAGGCTCCTCCGCATTGCAAAAGCTTTGCACGTTTGAAAGTTTATGCAAACCGGAGCTCAAGAGAGCAACTACAACCCGAGGATGGTTGTTCGCTAAAAAACAGAACAGCCATGCTCTTTTATCGTAAAATGCCACGTGTCACAATTGTCATTTATACTTGTTCTGTTCCAGGATTTTTCTATTCTGTTCCAGAATTTTTCAAATTCTTTTCAGGAGTCCGTTTTGTTTTACAAGTTTTTAGTCGGTTTCAGGGTTTTTTATTCTGTTCCAGAATTTTTCAAATTCTTTTCAGCAGTCCGTTTTGTTTTACAATTTTTTAGTCTGTTTCAGGATTTTTTATTCTGTTTCAGGATTTTTTATTCTGTTTCAGGATTTTTTATTCTATTTCAGGATTTTTCATTCTATTTCAGGGTTTTTTATTCTGTTTCCGGATTTTTCATTCTGTTTCCGGATTTTTCATTCTGTTTCAGGGTTTTTTATTCTGTTTCAGGACTCTTCGTAATTTGTTTCAGGAGTCCGTTTTGTTTTACAATTTTTTAGTCTGTTTCAGGATTTTTATTCTGTTTCAGGATTTTTCATTCTGTTTCAGGATTTTTCATTCTGTTTCAGGATTTGTTGTTCTGTATCAGGGTTTTTTATTCTGTTTCAGGATTTTTCATTCTGTTTCAGGATTTGTTATTCTGTTTCAGGGTTTTTTGTTCTGTTTCAGGGTTTTTTATTCTGTTTCAGGACTCTTCGTAATTTGTTTCAGGAGTCCGTTTTGTTTTACAATTTTTTAGTCTGTTTTACAATTTTTTAGTCTGTTTCAGGATTTTTTATTCTGTTTCAGGATTTTTTATTCTGTTTCAGGAGTCCGTTTTGTTTTACAATTTTTTAGTCTGTTTCAGGATTTTTTATTCTGTTTCAGGATTTTTCATTCTGTTTCAGGACTTTTTATTCTGTTTCAGGGTTTTTTATTCTGTTTCAGGACTTGTTATTCTGTTTCAGGATTTGTTATTCTGTTTCAGGGTTTTTTATTCTGTTTCAGGACTCTTCGTAATTTGTTTCAGGATTTTGTTATTAATCGCGTTTTAATATCTTGTAATATTGGCTAATGCCTTCGTTGGAAGTTTCGTCAAAAGTGCACTCTCTGTGCGAGCCATCGCGATTGTCTCGTCACACGTGAGTTGTGTTTTCGTCAAAGCTCTCAACGAAATCATTTTTCGTCTTGCCGGCACGACGAAACGTTTTATTTTATAAAGTGGATATAGGCCTCATGGGGAAACCACTATAAATATAATAACGCACCATTGGCTCTACCTCTTGGTGGTGTGGAAACGAGCGATGCAATGAATAACCGGTTTTTTTCTAGGCGTCAACCAGCTCTAATTTTATTTATGTCTTCCCCATAGGTTCATGTGATTTGTCATTATTTTACTTATTTTTTCATGTGACCTCGGTGCTCGGTGCTAGGATTTTTTCGAGTTAGGATATTTCAGCGCTAGAAGCTGCAGATTGGCCTTGGTATCCAAATTGAGCTTTCGCATTTCGCCACAGCATGACTAAGGTGCGTGGCCAAGCGCTTTGCTTCGCTGCGAAGTTGCCGAGGTATCCATTCCGGGGTTCCGCATTTCGCCGCTACGTTTCAGCGCTACTATTTTTCAGGACCCCGAAAAGGCCACCGTTGTACATCTTCCTACTCATCTCTGATCATAACCTCACAAGCGATCATCAAAGTATCGCACTCGTAAATCTTTATTACATCTCAGTGTCATTGATATAAATGCGATCCAGGCATTCTAGTGGGAGTTCAAGCGCGCTTGTCAGCTGTGTTTTTTTATGACGAATCCTGTGAATCGTCAAATTTATCTTCTTTCGAGGGATTCAAAATTCATTGAATTTCCAGCGATTCGGGCTGTTCCGATCCGCCATTTGTAAATTGCTATTGGCACGGATTTCCTTAACCTCTAACCTGTCTGTGGATAGAATTTCGATTCCGTAATTACAGATCACTTAATTTCTTTACAATTAATTGAGCACGCGTTTATTAATTTTCTCACATCTCCGCAAATTGTGGGAATTTTGTCATTAAATATTCAACGTGCTGGACGGTTTTTTTGGGTAAAATACGTGACAGCAGTCTCGAGCACTGTAGAAAAAACGCAACAGTTTTCACATTTAATTTTCGTTTTATTCACTTACATAATGAAATAAATGGATCATTCTCTTATAAAAATAATTGAACATGCGACATTCAATGGAATTGATGTCGAAGGTTTCATTACGTAAAAAAACTGAACAAACACTCGTTAAAAAATACTTTGTATTTATTTTTCAACAGTCTTGTTACTCTGAATGTTGGTGAAAAATTCAGTCTTTCAAGTCTACAATGATTTGATGATAATTCATGAAAATAGTTACAATACTTTTCAAAATTCAGCGATGACGGTTGATGATTTTTCCCTAAACCAGTAGTTGTAATTATAGGAAGGACTGCGCGTAGTCGTTACATCTACTATTTTTTTTTTTTTTTCGTATCACAAGTAGATAGTATGAAATTGGCAAAAGTGGCACGTAAAATCCCACCCACGAATGAAACCGATTGTACGGTCAAACTGTTGCCAAACATTGCACATGCTGAGCCATTCCATTCGATTAAAAAAAATTAAAATGAGCGTTAATCACACATTCGAACATCAAAACTTCTTCCGACTCGTTTGGAATTCATTTTTCACTCGAAACGTAAAAAATTAAACGTCGAAATAAACTTTCGTCCATTTATGGCACGTTTTTCCTGCTCACGCGTCACATATATATATAATTAAAAAAAAAGAGAATTAAAAGAAGCACAAGAAAGCGAGAATTGGAAAACTTTCCAAAAGTTTTCAGACTCGCATCGGATCAACTCGGTTGTAAAATCGATCGAACGAATTTCGGTTACAGTTAAAGTTGTCAATTGTCTTTTCTTCGAGAATATTTCGAGGGTGTTGAGCTAAACATATTTTTCATATTGTCTTGCCAATCGGACAATTGAATCTCGTCGTTGGTCGACGTTACTTTTTCCTTCCAATGAAAATTATGTTTCACAGGTGTGATACTGCAATTGTCGGTTGTGCCCGTGATATTGCTCATACTTTGAGTCTGATAACCCGTATCTTGAGCGGAATAGAGGGCACTTTGTTGGCCAGACCCTGAATGGCCCAGAAGAGTGTTGTTTTGCGGCAATAAACTCTCGTCGGAATGATTCTTGCACCAATCGGCGGCGAGTCTGAGCCTGTTGAGAATATCGTTGTTTTTGTTTGTTGAAACGTTGAATTCGTAATTTTCGGGTCGTTTTAACGGTGTCGTTTCTTGCGATAGCATCTCTGTGGTTTTGTTGTGTCGAGGACTTTGATCGCTGGCGCGGTTTGGTTCGTAAAATTCTCCAGAAACAATCGGAGCGTTGGTTATAAAATCAGATCGAAGCAAAGACGTGTCTGCAAATAATATTCATCGGTCAACGTCAAAAAAAATCTCATTAGCCTACGAAATCCAATTGTTATCGTACAAATGTTTCGAAGTTACTTTAAAAGATTTATCAAACGTACTTGTGTCGAGTTCAACATCCTCGAGTCGTCTTAATTCTTTTTCGTCTCTAATGGAAACGTCTATGCTCATGTCGGTGGTGAAATCCAATCGCGCGGCGAACTGACAGCGCGATCTAATACTTTGGCAGGACATGTCGTTGGCGTTGTTGGAAATGGGCGACATGTTGGGCGGTGAAAGATTTCCTGGACACGGAGTGCCATGCGTTCGTTGCATTTCGATCGATCCTCTCTGAAAAATCATGTAAATGCGTTTAGTTGCGGAATGAAAGATGGATGAGTTCGATCGTGATTATTTCTTACCCGCACAGGAGTACCGTGGACGAGCATACCCCCCTGCGGCGGACTAGCCGGACCGATCATGGAACGGTTGGATTTTCCTGGCGACAAGGACAACGACGATTCTTCTTCGTCGTCCGTGCTATCGTCGTGATTGAAAAATAACTTTCTTCGGAGAGAATTGTTGCTCGAATTTGCGTCTTCGGTATCAACGTTTTGATCCTGTTAAGATATTAAAGTTACTCCGGGAGGTTAATAACTGTTGAAATCATTCACAATTTGATGCAATTATATTAGCAAGATGATCCGAATGGATTTTCATTCTACAAATGTCAATTATTGTCGGATATCAGATTTTAAAAACGTATCAATCCCAACGAGAATATGCTTTTACCTGATTAAATGAAAAATATGGTTTTAAAGCTTCCTCCACTGCTTTTGGCAGTTGCGGCGGCAGCGTCAGCACAGTTTGAGTCCAGCCTGTGGGAATATAACCAGTAAATTATGCATCCTATCGCTCTAACCTTTTCTTAATCAACGGAATAGAGACTCACACTCTTTTTTTGTCTTGACGGATTCCCTAGTCACGTTCAAGTCTTCCAGAGGCCGACTGGGCGTCGTCATTCCACATTTGACAGCTCCTTTTCCTCTAGCTTTCCAGTCCCAAGGACTCGGTATCACCTGATTCTCATGAAAAAACTTGTCGATGGCCGCCTGAGCCACGATTTCCAAATCCGGATCCGTACAATGCATCTGCGTCGGAAATTCTTCTATCTTGGCCGGATTTATGAGCGCCAGCTCGTCCACGCTCCAGGAAAATCCCGGCGAGTCTCGGCAAAGCTTTGGGGTAACCTTAACAATAAAAACAATGAAACTTCGCTCGATGCGCAACGAATCGAGTATCGACAAGATGTTTCGTACTCGATGAATACCTTTTTGAAAACAGTCGGACTTATGACGGAAAGATGCAGACGACTCGTCAAATCAGCATCAAAAGGATTTCTGGCGATGAATTTCGTCAAACCGGACGGAGGGGTTATGTGCGTCGGTAATACGTTAAAACCGCTTAAACTACCCTGAAACCCCGATTGTCGATGTTTTCTGTCATTTTGCCTGACCGGCGTCGTGTGACCCGGTGGACTCTTCCCCGAAGCTTCGTGACCGATTGCACTTTTCAACGGGCTGCTGCTGCACATCACAGACTCCATGGCGACTTATATCAACCGAAAAAATAAAAACCAGCAAAAAAAAAAACACGAAACTGATGCAAAAGTTCACCGAAATTATTCGTAAATAATTTTTCGCGGTGAAATATTGTTATTTACATCGGATCCGTTTTTAAAATTCACGCACCGATCGTCGCGTCCGATAACGCCACGGTGTTCACAACAGACGTTTTTCGGTTAAAAAATTTCGAACCCACGCGAGGGTCCGATGTTTTTGGAAAAAGTAACGCCGAGGTTGAACGCACGAGGGACCAATGGGATGCGTTCGTTTTTCGTCGATATCCGCTATAGGATGAATCGAGCTTTTTAAACGGACCAATGAAAACGCGACGTTGTTACTCCGAAACAGCTTTTCTACCGTCGTTTCAGCCTCTTCCGTCACTCGCACGTTGTCAAATTCCACGTTGATGACATTTTTCACGTTCGGCTCCGATTGCCAAATTTTTCAACGAACGACGTCTCGTCCGAATTGTCAATTCACTCGTGTCATTCAAACCCATTCGAATCAACGTTTTTTTTTCTTTTCTCAAAGATAAGCTCGATTGAAAAACACAACCGCCGATCGAACCGCGCGTTTTATCGTCGAGTAGTGAACATGATTACCGCGGTAACGCTCGACGTGTGACGTAACGGGCGAAACTTGTCATAATTTCCGTCATGACGCATGCGTATTTCGTTTTCGCTGTAAAATCGGAATTAGTTTAACGGAATCCCAGAAAGTGGAAGTGAGCAACCCCGTGTCGTCTTGTGCGCCCGGATTCGATTGTGTCGGGGAAAAAAAAAAAATATAAATAAATAAAAAAATTCGTTCGTGCGTAATTTTCCGTTGCAAAGCTGTCCGTGCGACAGCAACGAAGATCATCGTCGAGAGTTCCGGTGGATTGGTCGCGACTGACGTGATTTTCGTTTAGGCGTCCGACGAACAGTTGGCCAGATACGGGATTGGCGAGGATGGCGAAGACCGAGCAGGTTTTACATATCGAGCCAGAGGGCGAGTTGCGATTCCGGGGTAAACGAAATAATTATTTATTTCTTGTTGATTAAAATTTACGTTTCTTCGATCGATCGCGAGGCGATTTAAAAATTTGATCTCGTCGAATCGTTTTTGCGTGTGTCTACGACGTTCGGATGACAATGGTAGAACCGGGGAGAGCCGAATATTTCGATCGTACGAACGTAAATACGGATTTTACGCGTAGCGCTCTGTCATGCCGTTGCGTTGACAAGATGACGTAAGGACAGCGCCTTTTGCCAATTAATTAATATCTTTTCTTTTCGCGAAAGATGGAAATTATGTTTTTTTTTTTTTTTGTAACATGCGATTCGACGACCGACCGGTCGTTTACTGGGTCCACCTAACCCAACGGACATCCGTCAACGCTGTCAAAGCGTATAAGCGCACCTCGCCGACTTCTTCGTGTATATCTATGTTTGCCTTTTTTTTCTTTTTTTTTTTTATCGTCCCCGGCCCCTTCCAACCGCCGCGACTCGGCACATATATCTTCGCTGTCGTGTGTCCTCCGCATATATCTATTTGCGAACGGCACTCGTCGCCATCCGACCACGTTTTATTTTTTTTTTAGATTTTTTTTTATTGAGATTTTTAATAGCACGAATTCCGCCGATTCATTTCCCCTATTTATGTAGTTTTTTCTTTGTTCACTGTAAGAATTATGCTGATATGACGGTGCTCCAAAGTCTTTGTAAACACACCGTTCGAAGGTTGTCAACAAATTGATGACGCACGCTCGACGCAGAGAGATTCGAGTTTGCGTCGGATCATGCGATCTTGAGATTTTCAGAGATTGCTCCTTTTTTCGTGGTGGAAGTTTGGAATCGGGTTGTTCAAAGGTTTTGAATATTTTGAGAACGCGTCACAATCTTTTCATCTTTCTTTGTGTTCGCAGGCCCTTTCACAGCCGCGCCGGTGACGTCGTACATCAATTTATCGAACCCTTCGACCAACATAGTCTATTTTAAAATAAAGACCACCGCTCCAAAGAGATATTGCGTACGACCCAACAACGGAGTGCTTATACCGAAAGAGTCAGCTCAAATTGCAGGTAGATTTTTCAACTCGACATTCACTCGCATAATTTTAAGGTGGCAGAGTTTCTTTTGAATTCATATATTTATTTTTAACTTTTTCAAATACATTTTGGCGTTTCCATTGCAGTATGCTTACAACCCTACGAGTTCGATCCGGCGGAGAAAAACAAACACAAGTTTATGGTTCAGACGGTGGTAGTGCCGGAAGGCGGCGACCATAACAATTTGCAAGACGTGGTACGTATGATCTAAAGCTTGCAAAAATGGTGCATTACGCCGACAAATCGGTAAACTGTGCTGCGTTAACTTTACGTCGGTTATTTCGTTCCAGTGGAAGGATACGAATCCCAGTCAAGTTATGGATTACAAACTGAAATGCGTCTTTGAGAATCCGGTGAGCAATACCACTACGGCCAAATCGACAGCGACGCCCGCAACCACCGCACCTGATCCAAACACCAACGGCAAAAACAAGGCTATCGGGGACACAGCCAAATCTTCTTCTAAGGTAATCCCAAAAAAAAAAAAAAAAATACTTCCAACTAAAACGAAAAGAAAAATTGGAATTTAATTCCCTCTTTATTTAAAAAAATTTTGTTTAGCCACAGGACGAGGCTGAGGAGAAATTGAAGAAAGCTGCACAGGAGGTTTTCCAACTGAGGGTAGAA
>OZ020166.1:2509952-2529394 GCA_963971145.1 Sussaba pulchella
GAGAAGATTGCGAGCCGGTGATACGGCTCGGTGATATCGCAAAGGGGGTTAGCACGAAGCTCAGCAACGGTTGAGCCAACGTGGCACCGACGTTGCAACTCCGTGCTTTAAGTGCGGTTAGCCACCGGGCAAACGCCTCGAGTCACGTTCGAGACAAGGTTTCAATCGAGGTCAGGCCTGCAGGACACCCTGACGTCAGATCCTCCTCGATCCGATCGAACTTTGCCGCTGCCCCTGTTCCACAATCGGACTCTGGGTGCAACCTCTAGCGTACGCCACCTACTTGTGCATCGCGAAACCTTTCAATATATTATCGATACGTGAATATAACAATCCCCGGTTCGACGATACCCTCAACCACGATTTACCCTCGATCGCGATCGACTTACGAGCATCCTCTCGTAGCAACCCTCATCGTATCGAATGTTAGGATTCGGATAGGAATTTTTATTGATTACGTCGATTAAAAATTACATCTACAGAAAATTGTCACCATTTTTTACCGTTTCCACGACGCATTCTTATCTATTTTTGCTATAATTATTGCAAACTTCGCGTTAAGTTAATCACACGGGTGGAAAAAAATAGCCGTATGTCCTTTAGTTGTCAATTGAAATTAAAATACTCTTTTTTTTTCTTTGATTGAATCCAAACTTTTGGCATTTCGTCTGATTTTTCAGACGAAGAACGAGCTTGTACAATTCTCAAAGACCGTTCACGTACGTCACGTATACGAGCCGTTCTAATAATAATTAATGACGCATGTTGCTCTCCTCGCCCTCTCGGCGTGGCCGCACAAATACCTATGTACACGAAGCAAATAGAACAACGCATCGCTTCCTGCAAAGGGGCTGATAGAGCATCGTTGTCGCTTTCCCCCCGGTCGGATCGCGAAAGCCGTTTGAGTCCAAGGACGTAGGCGCCGCGCTTGCATTCGCGGGAGAACGCGACTGTCGACGGTTGCACAAGGAACAACTCCGGGACGAGTGGAATGAAGCTAGATCGGATGAATGTGCGAATAAAAATAGTTAACCGAAGGATAAAACCGACGGTAAACGCCGTAAGCGTCCCAACGACGAGGATTAAAAATAAATAAAAGTTCAATAAAGCGTCTTGCATATTAATCGAGGCGCTGGCGCTTGTCATCTCTTTCTTACCGCAGGCCGACCTTCGGAATCCTTTTCGCGATCGCTCTTCGAATTTTCCAACGAAAAAAAAAAGTTGCGAATGGAAGATTTATCTAAAGTGTTTTTGTTTCATTTTTTCGAAGCTGCTGCATATAAAACGTCAAAAAAAGTACGTATAAAACCCGTTGTATTCGTACATGTACGTATATATTAGTGTATAAAATGAGAGGCAGCGATAGTAGGTCAACCGCGGACCTCGACAGCCTGCCTGCCGATGCACCATTATAAATGCGTGCAGAAGGCACACGAGGGGTGCTGCACTCTTCTGCACTGCAGCGTAGAGCGCCGGTGCCGTCGCGACGCCGGGCGCCGCGTCGCAGCGGCGATTCGTTGGCGAACGAGAGAAAGCGAGAGAGATAGAGAAAGAGAGAAAATAGAGAAAGTACCGCCCCGGCTTTCTTTAGAAGAAACGCGGCTGTTTCGCCCGCGGCTCGGTAAATGTCAAAGCGTCAAACTCGCAAACGCTCCCGCTGTCCGGCCATCTCGGTCTCTGACACGGAGTGCAGTTGAGATACAAATATATACGTATATATAAATTACATGCGAATTCTCGAGCTGTACGTTGCTATGCGAGGCAATTAACGAAGTTCAAACTCCGACGTAGCGATAACGTTCCTGAAAAATACAATGGTACAGAATACGTTGATGATAAAAACGCGTTTTAAAGTTTCTTCTGTAAGATATGTAAGAGATTTGCGTGTCTGAGGTTGTGTCGTAGCGGTGAAGTCTGACCCGAGACTGAGCCTTGGTGAGCCGGCCGGCCCTGTGTGCGCTGCGTTCCTCATCACACACGGCAACCACCCCTTCTCGTCGGATCTTCCTCACTCTTTTTCTCCTCTACTACAACCTTTGGACATTCTACGAACGGTAAAAAAAATTCCCAGATCGCCGATGCGAAGCATAGACCGGTACCAGGTGGCATGCCGACTAGTATCGTTCGGGCCCGATAACGCGGATGCAATCCTTTCGAAAGTAAAAAAGATAATTGTCGAAGGGCGAAACGATGGCGCGGGGGTGCTCGCTAACCGCTCGACGTTGCCGTTGGGGCTGCTGCTGTTGGTGGTTGCGCCGAAGAGCGAGAGAATGCGCGTGAATGCGCGGGCGCGCGGTCTAACGAGTGAGACGAGGGGTTGAAGGAGCGAGAGAGGGTGAAAACGAGATGAGGGAGGTGGCAACGGGGGGTGGCAGTAGCGGCTGGCTATTGATTTCAAGGGCTTCCGTAGCCCCCCGCGTTGCCGCGGAGTGCCCGAAGGCTCCAGGTCACCTCGAAGGGCTCCCGGTGCCCGCGTCTAACGCTATTTCATCCAACGGTATCGTCGCTGTACAATCGCCTTTTTGCACTCCGAGCTTTATTACGACCGGAAGAATTCTCGAGCTTAACCGATCGGGCAATTACAATTGGGTAGAATTTTTTAAAAAAGTTTTTACAGAGCTTTCATACCCTAATAAAGACATCTTATAATTCAAGTAGATGCTAAATTTAAATACATTCTGAGCTATGTTATGAAATCCTTATAGATTTGCAATTTCAATGATTACTTCGTAATGGCGAAACCAAAGATTCGTAAATATTCCAAATACAATCGAAGCATCTAGACTGAGTAACGGTTATTTTTCTCCTTGTCATCACGCTTTTATTGATAGCTATTGATAGGTATACGAAGCAGCTTAACGAATAATGAATATTCGCGTTATATCGGTGCGGGATATCCTCAAGTCAAATATCACAACGACCATAGTTGATACAACCAACTCGCAGAATCTCGGTGCGATACAGATGCGTTGGACGAGTGAGCGCTCGTAATCCATGCACGAAACGTACGAAGGATGTAGGAAGAACATCCCGGCGTAGCGGGTTTGGAGGGTAGTCGAGGCAGCCACGAGCGCTTCTTGCCGTTGGTAAAATATACGTACGTTTTGCACGCATATAATCGCATCGGTGACCATCCATAGATATCTCGCGTCGGAGAAACAACGTAACACATACAGAAAGGAGAATAAGAGGGTGAGAGAGAGGGAGAGAGAGAAAGAGGGTGGAAGCGAATGCGAGACGGAGAAAGAGCAAAGAAGGGTGGTAGAGCGTCATGAGCGCATCGCAACGCCGGTACCAGCTCTGTTTCCATCCCCTTCTAGCTCTAACGTTTTATCTCCCATCCTCTTCCGGTCGCGGGCCGTTCGGCGGCGTCGCGACGGAGCCGTTGGTTCAGACTTTTTCGCGCACCCCCTGGTCGAGGCACCCTGCGCGGCACGGCACTGCGCTCACACGACCCAAGCGCAGACGATTTTCGTGTGGGGTGAGCCGTCGTTCGCGATACGTCGAACCGTGAACGCCGCGTTGGGGCGTCTCCTTGCCGCGCGCCGTCGAGGAACGTCGAGGCTGCCCTGTGTTCTCGTTTTCAACACCCGGAGGCTGGTTTGAACCGTCACCGCCGACGTCTATTTATTCGCGTCCTCGCCTCGTCGTCCCTCGTCGTCGCAATTATCTCATTCCGATCATCCCACCCTCCGTGGTTTACCTTCCTCGCGCCTCGACCCGACTTCCCCTCTCGCACCCTCGGCGCACCCGTACGCCCGTGTTGTGTACAACGAGCAACGGTTTTCCAGATTTAACGTTTACACGAACAGCTTGAACAACGTCTACCATTGCCGCTGTTCGGATCTCGCTGACGAAAGGAATCCCAAGGCGGCCGCTCCGCGTCGTCCTCGCCAGGAAGTTTGCACAACCGGGTTCTTCGAATATCTCGTTGCCGCGAGGCCACGGCGGCGATTCCTCGTTCAATGGTGTTTGTGCCTGTGCGGGTGTTTGTGTTATACGTCTGGGTAGAATAACGAGAAAAAACGATAGTCTGTTCGATATCGAGTGATCCCGACAATTCCCGAGATTTCAACGATTTCTCACGACCGTATCGTCTTCTATTTTTTTTTTTTTTTTTAAATCGGTCGTTCCGTCTCGCACTCGAAGCGGAGAGATTAAGAATCGGTGGCGGCTCTTCCTTTCTCTCTCTCTCTCTCTCTCTCTCTCTCACCTTTCTCTTTCTCTCTTTCTCTTTCTCACTCCCCACCCAACCCCGTTGTCAACGATGTTACGATGTCGCGGCGCGTAACGTATCCCCTCAAAGAGTTCAGTGACAGCACGACTATCGGCTTGGCTCACTGGCGAACCGCTGCACCTGCACCACCACCCCCGCCTCCATGGGGGATGCTGTCGTCACAGAATTCGGATGAGCTTTTGAACGTTAATAACGCTGACCAACGAGCCGAGGCTCGTCTACGTACCATCGCCGTACGTGCCAACGCCGTTGCCGCTTGGTCTGACCTCAGCCCGAGTTATACTACTTCCGCGAGCTCTCGCGGCCAAAACCGTCTGGATCGCCGTTCTGTCGTTCGCTTCGCCGTTAACGTCATCGCTCGTTTCAACAACGATTCCCGTGTGACGTTTTCACATCCGATCGAGCTTATCACTGCCATCGAAGCAATAATTGCCGTGTTCGTCGAAGCTGCCCTGGCAAGAATCGTTATCGCCATATCAACGTCTTCTTCGATTTTCGCTAGAAACAAAAGCTCAACCCTCGCCACAGCCAACGATCTCATTATTTCACGGCTCGGGTGAGTAAAGAATCAGTTTTCATCGTAATTCTCGATGGTCCACTTCGTATTGTTTATCATTTTTTCTATGATTGATGTTTGTTTGTAATTTACAGTTATTTTTATTCTCAGTGGTTTTGTTTTTTGTATTTTTTTGTTTAATTTACAAGACATGTGAGTTGGAATCTATGCATGATGTGTGAACGGTAACCCAACCGTTTCTTGACACGAATTAATGAGAAGCATTGTGGGACATTTTTTATTCATTTGTTTTTCGTGTAATTTTTCTGGGAATCGTTGATTTTTGTTGTACGAAATTATTTGATTTTTTTTTTTTACTGTTTGGAAATTATGGATTCGAGTGTGTTCGAGCGATTAACGTACGAGTTTACATACACGAAAGTGCGAGAGAGCCGTCTGACCGTACGAACTGTCTGTACTACTCGACTTGGCGGCGAGGTCTCTCCGGCTAGTCGTCGGTTAAAGAGGGAGAGTTGGGCGTAGCAGTGCAGGATCGACTCGATCCTTATCCCAAACTCGCGATGCTCGGCAAAATGTTCTTTCGGTGGACCAATTGGCCATTGTGCTAGGTTTTCTTGCATATTTCTCACTCATTATATTATCACGACTGTAATTTGTTATCCGCCGAAGGACGATACATTTTTTTTTTGTAAACGATTTTCTGTCCCATGAGAAAAAGAGAGAAAAATTCGTTCGTGGATACAATTTTGAATAAAGCTCGAATCAATTTGTAGCCTCAAACTCGTGGCGATGAAGATTTGCTAATTCGATAAATGCAACTATTTTTCTTTTTCGTAAATACGAGTCTAATCGACGCATTTCCGTGCGCTATGATGCGGCAGATCGTTGATAGAGCATCTGCCGGTAACGCCAAGTGAAAAGCGAGGCGAGGCTCTCGTTGAAGAGCCCGGGCACGCCTTTCCCAAGATAATTTCGTTCAATTGCACGAAACAAATCGGACTCCGAGGAAAAAATTAGAAAAAATAAAAATAAAACCTCGCTCTGTGCAACTTGGACCGTTTCGACGCGTCGTCTGGACGTCAAGGCTCTTCCGGTATATCTCGATGACCGCATCATCCACGTCAAGGGTCGAGACCGCCGAGCGGTGAGTGGAAAGGCAGCCGAGGTCGGGTGGCGATAAGGGGGCGAGGGGGCCAGCGGGATGAGGAGGGAGGAGGCATCGATTTTTTGGAAATCATGACGCGACGGGTTTCTACGTTCCCGGCTTTGGTATCAAAGTCTCGTCGGGGATTAGGGTCGATGACAAAGAGGCTTTGAAGAAAAACGTTCGATAAAAATATATGGGGTCTCTTGATTTTTGTTTGAAATTTTGACTTTCTGTTCGGATATTTTTTGTTGTGATTATTTATTTGGAAATTCATAAAGCGATGAAATTTAATGACGATGATGTATCAATAGCCGGGAAGTTTATTCATGGTATTGGATTTTTGGTTGAGGAATAATTATTATTATTGAATGCGCGTTATTAATTCTGAATTGAATCGTGGTTTTGGAATGTCAGGTTTATCGTAGCGTTTGATATTGTAGCTTTGCAGGAATATAGTTCGATCAGTTGATATCACGGGGGGCTTGGATTGATTATTGATTTTTTTTTTAAATTGGGGAAAGAACTCGAAAACTGCCTGAACTATAAAAAAAAATTCGGTTTGACGAAGCTTCGTTTATTATTTTTAATTGAGGAATATGTTAACGTTTCGGTAAGATAATCGTTTGGAATTCAAAATTGAATAGACAAGAAAGAATAACATGACACCCTTGAGTAATAATAAATACCAAAGTACGGTGGAAAATCGATAAGGTCTGATTATGAGTATGATTATGTTTCAACTTTACATCTATCAATATTTATGAAGAGAATTCATCTCGATTACATTTGCAAATATTTATTTACATTTTTGTCCATAAACATGAATCAAAACATTAAGTGAGTGCGAGTCTTAATTCGACGCGCTGGACGTCATCCCGAAAATTTTATATCTAAATAATTTTTAGAATGTACATTGAATCAAAATCTCCTATATACATTTAAATGAAATTTTTTCCAATTAATGACAAACTCTAATTCACATTTACGTTTATTCATATGAAATAGTTCAGCATCCTTCCGATTATAATAAAGAGTCGAATGATTTTGATAATTACCTAATTTTTCTAAACAGAAAAGACATCCAAATATTAAAAAAAAATCTTCACATTTCACACGAGCTCTATTTCAGATTCTAACCCAATTCTTCAATTCAATTTCTCCACAAATGTCTCTTACCCACGCACACACATCATACATATTCATCAATCCCAGAATTCAAATTCTTTACTCAAGATTTTCCCCGAAAAATCGTTATTCGTACAAAACCTCTCTAATATACATTGAATTCTTTTTTTATCCTCTCTTTCGAATCTATATTCGCTTTCTCCCTTTGTATCTCCAAACGGCTCCAGGCTTTTCCCCGGATTTTCCAAGCTCCGTGAAAGTCGTGACGTGCGCGGGTGATACGTGCGTAGATTCTGAAAGGGGACCGGAGATAGCAATCGTTTTTCTCGTGGTGTCTCTGCCACCTTTGCCACCCACGCTCGCTTTTCTCTCCGGGAATCCCGCGATATGGCTCTCGGGCGTTCGATCCTCTGCGACAAAACCACGATGCTGTGCCGCGGTTGCTGCTGGTGCTGCTGCCGTTTCCACCGCTGGCCCTGGATCAACCCCGGCGCACAACACACGCATCGTCCGATTCGGCGGGCGTGTGCGTCACTCCCATCCCTCGCACAGCCACCCGCTCTTCGATTCATTTCATCTCACTCGCACCCTCAACCACGATTACCTATGTTTATTCGGGTGGTTCCTATTCGAATAATTTTCGAATTTTTCATTTCGCCGGGATCTCAATGAATTTCAAAGATGACAATGAAACTTTTCAGCCTAATTTGACCTTTCTAGTCCCACTCTTACTATGGGCTGATCCGAGGGGTAGTTTTTAGTTTAAAATACAAGCAATTTTTTTAAATTTTATTATATTGCCGGGGCGACTGATTGTTGATGGGAAAATCGGATAGCATATGAGATTAACGAGTAACAACCCTACTTTCAAGGGAAAAATATGTATGGGTCATTTCATGCTACGCTTACGCCGTTTTTCTGGAAATTATTATTCAATATTTTCGAATAGTTTTGAAATAATTGGGATATTGGAGAGTTCGAGGGACCTACATTGATTGTAGTTGTCTGAGAAAATTATGTAGAGTACTTTACATTGATTTCGGGGGAGTAAGGGATCCCGGGATCTTCAGATATGCTATTCGTGCCAAAATTATTCGAATAAAGTGGATAATAATCGTTACAGAAATGGTGTAAACGTGGCACGAGATGACCCATGTAGGCAGGTACGTCTATTATTCAGGAATAGTTGGCTGCCTCGCCAATATAATTACCCAATAATAGAAAAATTGCACGTATGTTAAACGAGACAAGCACGTAGCTAAAATTGGACTAGAAAAGTCAAATAAGGTTTAAGATTTTAACGTTTTTTTGGAAGCGATTGATTGGGTTTTTTTTTTTAGGTGCAATCAAAATTGAAAAATGATCAAAATAGAAACCACCCTAATACATATTCGTACATACAAGGGGAGAGTCGTGTACATAAGTATATAGGTAACAGAACCGCGTCGTCCTCGTCGTCCATTCACATTCGCCATCCAATTGATTATTTCACACGGGTGACATGTATATAAGGTCTCGTCGTTGCTGGCAGAACCATTGGCTATGGCGCGGCGTTGAGCCAAGTCCCCCACCGCCCGTTGCACCTGACTATTTTCAGTCTATATAATTCCTTAATGTAGTACGAACGGAGTGGCTAATCAAATGAGAGTTGTTTCATGAAATCGTTGAAATATCGACGTTTTCATTCCAAAAAAATGGCAACATGTTTAAATATTATTCGACATGTGCGTAGGATATTACGCGATTTTATTTTTCTACGAACTTTTGGATATTAAAACCGAAGAAATTCTGGATATCGGTATTTGACTCTGAAAATAATTTGAAATTCAAGAAATATACAAAGAGTATTCGGCCAATACAAAATCATACAAGTTGTCTGCAAATTCCGGTTCAGGAAGATGATGGATTTCCGAATCACCATTCTTTGGTTTAATTTAGTCGATCATTTATTCGATCAACTGTGTCGACATTTTTTTCTGAAAAAAAAAAAAAAACAATTTGACCGTAAAAGTCTTCCATAAAAATGATTTTTATTTAATTAGCCTATCTGGAGATCTAATCTGGTCTCGATAACAAATGAAAAATAATCCGTAAAGTATTTGCTTCGATCATTGTCAAGTTCACAATTATAATCAAATCATTATAAAGAATAATTGTAATAGCTCGCACGTGATAAAAAAATAATCTTGCGAAAACTTCGTAAGAACGAATCGTCGAGAATGGAGGATCTTACATGTCGGAGCTTCAAACGTGGCGATTTTTCAATCGATAATCATAGCTTGACCCAGTGTGCGGCAAAGGCGTTTCCAGAATCTCGATTCCGGTTTATCGCGTGGTTGCACAGCGTCGGACGGAGGGAACATGCAGTAAATAACATGTGG
The DNA here is from genome assembly GCA_963971145.1 of Sussaba pulchella. Lineage (NCBI taxonomy): Eukaryota > Metazoa > Arthropoda > Insecta > Hymenoptera > Ichneumonidae > Sussaba > Sussaba pulchella. The sequence continues at coordinate 2,519,360 of OZ020166.1, forward strand.
ATAGTCATATGATCCGAAGGGATACAACACGTCGATAGAACCGATCAGTCTCGAAGCAGATACGCTTGAGACAGGTTTCCGAAGCTCAGGCGAAGCACATTGTAGCCGCTGTCGCTCTCAAGCATCATCCATCAATAAAGGATTACACACTAGAAACGCGGGCAGCGTTATAGTGCCGATGGGCGAAGGGGCCGAGAGGGGAAGGAGGCGAGAATCGACGGTTTACCTGGCTGTGATATCGAACAGCACGTTATATCTGCGCGCCATTCGCCGTTCCGTTCTGACTCCGGCGATCGGTACATGAAGTACAGTGAGCAAAGTGGGACGTGGATAAAGAGGGTCGTGCTTTTCCCATTCAACCAGATCGTAAACAACCGTTAACAATGTAACCCGTCGGAACGATGACAACGTAAAAGCATTGCGATCTGACGAAAATTGACAACCACCGATATCTCTATTATAGGCCCTGATAAATGTCTCGATAGATGACCCCGTAAGTACATTTTTCTGAGGACTACAATGGCGAGAATTCACGGAAATAAATGTATTATCGAAATGCGTATATTTGAACAAACAATTTCTCAGCATATACATATATCGACAAAAAATAAAATAATATATTGAATGATAGGAATAAGAATGAATGATATCACAATAATCTTATTCATGTGATTTATTATCTTCAATCAATTTCTTAAACTCGATTTTTATAGCCAATCTCCGTTTTTCTCCCCCACAGCTCAATCCATTCTATTCTCAATGAAATCAACATTTTTGAAAATATTTTTGTCGAAACAATTGCGACGATTAATGCGCAAATAATTGCGATTTCGGCCGATAAATCGCGCACAGTCAACTATCGGTGCGATCGCCCGGTTGTTTGACCGTGCGGGGGCGCATCTGCTTTTGTTACACCGCGCCCGCATCCGCCCCCCCCCTTCCCCCGCCTCCGGGAATGGTTACGCGGAGAGTGGTCGAAAAAAAAAAAATAAAAAAAAAATATCGGACATCGCCGAGTAATTAAAGCCCTGCGCGAGGAGACGCGAGCTTCGGCGGGTGTGAGCGACCAATTAGCCGATGCAAGCAACCCGCACTATCTCTCGATGCACCGCGGCTATCGCGAATCGCAGCGCGTGCCCGCGATTCCGCCTGTAAGCTCTCCCGGCGCACCTGTCCGTCGATGCTGTGCGTTCGACGATCGAAAATCGTCCGAAAGCACTCGTATACATATATAGATACGCGGCGAACGCGAAACCATCACGTCTCTACATGAACCAACCAACACGGTTGAGTAGTTACACAGCTGCGCTCGCTCGTCGACACTTTCGACAACTCCGAGCGCGTATAATCGTTTGTTGTTCCCAAAGCGACACTCCATAGACCATCGCCGCACTTTTTTTTTTTTTTAATTACACTCGACGATAACCATCTGTAAAATGGAAATCCCGAAATTTGTGATCTCCGGTACACGGATCAATCGTCTTGGTTCGTCGAAAAAACGAATTAGTTGATTAAGGGGTTAGGCCACTCCAGAGGCCGAAGAAATGTTTTTTTGGCGATTTTTTTTTTTTGGAAAAACTACAAAATAAATCGAGATTAGAAATAAGGGTGTATGTTACACATATCAGTGACTGTATACAATAATTTTTTTGAAGCGATTGATTTCAAAATGGCGGCTGTGATGCGTTTTTGCGATGACGTCTCCGTTTTTTCAGGGTCCACGGCCGGACAAACTGCTCATGTAATTTTGAAATTATGATGAGCCAATGAATTTTTTTCTATTATATATAACAACAGCTGTAGAAGTACCTAGGATTGTTCTAACATATTGATTTCTAGCCAAATGGCGCACTTCTGAAGTAAAAAGTGAAAAATTTAACTAAAAAATGACGACGGTATTCTTCGGCTGCAATCGTGATCGAAAACGCAGATGCGAGTTCAGTAGGTAATCGGATTTGCTTTTGAAACCCGGTTGATTGTCGGGATAAAATCTTCATCTTGCGTGCGTCAGCATCGTTTGCGAAAGATGCTTCAATTCGCTTTGACTAATCGAGTATATCGGAAACGAGGGAATGCGATTTTCACGTCGTTATATATCCGTAATCTTCTTTCAAAAGCCGACCCGTTGATGACCCGGGGCTATATCTGCATCTCACAACGCTTTCGTGCAGTCCTTCGAATCTTCGCAGCTTCGTGATCGGGGAAATATAAAATTCTTCCGTGAAAGCTAAATGCACACACTTGCGAATACACCAGCGAGTTTATTGTTCGCAGAATTGTAGATGTGGAACTAATAATAATACGTTTCGCTATCTCGGTCTGGCACGTTGTACGGTGCATTATGCATTACACGAGGTCGGATTGCGCGTCCGCGAAGCGGAGGTTCGAGCCTCGCCCAGATTACTTCTACGACCGATATAATGACAATTGTTGAATCCCGCTCGAACACATAACCTTTGCCGGTGAAGACTTATCGCTTCAACCACGGTTCTTGTGGAAATTTGCCGGTTGCATATAACGTTCGGTGTGAGTACCAACCACCGGGTCTGTACACTTGCACGAGTGCGCTTGGACAAAGTCGTTACTCGTACATGCGCCACTCTACATACCCCGTGTTGGATGTGGAGCTTGCTGCAGTAGTCGTTAGGCCTGAATGCATTTGCGAGGACAAACCATTTCCAACCCTTCCCACCCTCTCGCATGTTCAACTGTATACACGGGACCTTTCGCTTCGAGTCGAAATTATCATGGCACTCGTTTCGTTTTTTTTTTTCGAACAAACTAGCGCGTCACAGCGAAAATCTACAAAATATGATTTGTTATAATTGGAGCTTTCGGCGCGAACAATTCGCTCGTTGGTGGCGACGAACGTCGACGTTCAAACTTGACGTCTGATGCCGACAAATGCGTATTTAAATTGAAACAACGATGAAAAAAAAATATGTCCTCGAATAATTTATCATTTAATTCAAACGAGAAATTGTGAGAATTACGAAAATAACTCGTCGTTGAAAAACGAGTGCGATTTTTATCTCTATCGCACAATATATTTCTCGACAAGATAAGCATGTTTTCACTCGACCGGGTGTGGCACAAGAGTTGCAAAAATTAAGACAACGAGATCCGAAACAAAACAAACAATTAATTTGGCCTATCGAGGGAACTAATTCGTTAACCAGAATCCTACACAGAAATTCGAGCGGTAGTGTGATCATTCATTGTCGGCAACGGGACAAGTTGATTCTCGAGAGGTTTCGAGCGTTGTTGGAGATCGCTACGGGGCGATGCCAAAACCAACTACGTTTGCACATGCCATCGTCGAAACGAGGGTCATTTGCGTTTGTAGCGCTCGACCATATCTTTCGACAGCCTCATGAATTGATTATGACGCAACGGCCTGCCGGAATAGAGTCTCGTAGTTGCGAGGACTGCGGCTAACGTTCCACGTCCCATATATTCCCCGGGCTCGCGAGACTCTGGGGTCTCTTACCTCGCGATGGCGCCCCGGTCAATTATTACTCAATTTGCATCTTATGCGACCGAAACCCGAGCACCGAGCCAAGCACATCTGTACCATCAAACGGCAAGCCGCAGCCGCGACTCCCATCTCGTCTTAACTTACTCCCCTACATCACAGTTAGCTTTCATTATTCCCATTAATGCTCGCTCGTCGTACGGAACGCTGCTGAGCATGCGGAGAGACCACGACGGCTTTGGGGAGTGCCGCCGTTGCTGCACCTAACGGCACCGTTGCTGCTCAACTATTCCGGCTGTGCATACGTATTTCATGCAGTTACGAATGTTTGATCAATTAGGAACCGCGAGGTGAGAGACTCGACTGTAGATTTTTTTTGGCGGCCTCATGGAAGATGCTGCGCTGTGGGAAAATGTATTTTTTCGAGATTTTCATGTCACCATGGTTAGGATGTGCTAATGAGGCGAGGAAAGGTATTTGGGGAAAATGTTCGGATGTGTGTGTGTGTGTGTGTGTGTGTGTGTGTGTGTGTGTGTGTGTGTGTGTGGGTGTATGATGGCCTCCTAAAAGTGAGACGTGTATAATTAGAGAACGGTTTTACCTACAGCTCCCGAATTTTGCAGACATGTGCAGCTCTATGATTTCTTCAGGGACTATAATTTTCGACATGATTGAAACTGCGGCTCGGATTTTGTGTGGTTTCTTAATGACCAAAGAAAGGACGTTTACACTGTAGCGATCGCAAATTTTGAGATAATCGTCTAAATAGTCCTTCACAAATAGATTTGTACTCAACGTTGGTTGGCATTGCATTTGGGATGAATCAATGGAGAAGTTCAGATTTTATAGGATTTTAAATTTTGTGAAAAAATTGATTTTCTTCTTAAGTCACGGCGGCTTTGAGCGATTAAACCCGAACTCACTTCAGATATGAAACATTATTGGATTGCATAGTGTGTATGAAATTTTGTGAAGATCGGTCGGGGCGATCGATTTTTATGGGATTTTGAATTTTGGAAATATTTACGTTTCCCAATCGAACCCGAACTCGCTACATCTATAGAATATCACTTAACCGCGATAAGTCTGAAATTTTGGGAAGATCGGTCGAAGGGTCCGAATTTTAGACGGAAAACAAACTGGAGGTTGAAACTTGCTTCCTCAGAACTTAAGAAAACTGCGAGTTCAATGTTGCAAACTGTTTCCTCAGATTCGAAGATGTTCTACGGATCTCTCTCTCTCTAACGAAGCTAGAGTTGATAAAAATACTTTCTATTAGAGAAATATCCGTCCCATATCTTAAATTGTGAAGGAGTAGTTTGCAAATTTCAACTTTTAACTTTTTCGAATTCTGCGGGACCAATTTGCAACTTCCAATCGTTTTTTTCTTCTTCGTAAGTCCACAGACTTTTATGTAGACCGGCTAAGGCAAGATCAGTATTTCGATCTGATCTGACACAACAGCACGTCTATCCGTTAATACATTTCCTTAAGATCTCGAACAATCCACCCTCTGCGTACAAAACTAACAAAACCCATCCGCGCTTCAATAAAATTCACGAAATTCCGAAGAATGTATATATTTTCGATTACGGGTTCATGAAGGTCGTTAAAAAATAAATTCTCCAGCATTGCAAAATGTTGTTGACTGGGCTACCATACTGATTATATTTATCGACTGCTGCTTCGGTTAAATATAGCTGTAGTTACTTCTCCATGCGCTCGTTACCGCATGAGTAATGAGAGAACACGAAAGCCGCGGACTCGAGTTACAAGACTCAACGAACGGCACTATAGCGCACAACGTACATAATATCTAAATTATATGCACGCAAGACGAGAATTTCAGGTGTGCGTTGGATCTACAACGACACTTTGTACCCCGTAAAAAGTTACTTTTTCGTTTCGTCCAAGATTACAGTACCGCAAAACCACTACATTGTGTTACCCCATCCGTTGCTTTTATAATAACAAGAAAATATCTCTTCGCGCAATTCTCCTATTTTCACGGAGAGTACCCAACGGCGTGCAGATGCAAAGATGCTGTACGAGTCGGAGTACAAACCCTCGCCCCACCGAGAAAAACCATCTCAACCCCATCCCCCGTTGCGAAAAAACGTCACACATACATTTTGCCGTGTACTTCGCTCGCATATCCCTCGATTTTGCTTTTCCGACGAGACTTTTCAGTCGACCGCACCTATTCGCCTTTTCGCGCAATAAATCTTCGCAGCCACGGTGCGAAACGGACGGAGAAGAAGCGAATGTTTCGGAGCGTACCAACTTTCCCGCTTCTTCATCTTTTTCTTCTTCGTCCTTTTATTTTTCTTCTTCGTCTTTCGTCTTGTTACTTTTTGACGTGATTCCCGGCGTTGAGCCTACTTTCTACGTACCCCGTCGGGCCAACGCCAAAACGTTAACGTTACTTCAAGACTCTCGGAAGATCGGTGAGCCGAGTCTGAATAAGAAAAGTAGCGGAGAGCTGTTGGGCAAAAGAAAAATGAAAAATAACGAGTAAAATGGAAACGACGTGAGCGCGAGAAGGTTGGCGGGATCTATACCAGATCGCTTTGGTAGAGCGATTTATGTGATTTACTATCTTCCTATGCTAATTTCGTGAGTCCGCGAGACCTTTGCCCTTTCCAAATTTATCTTATCGTTATTTATTCCAACGGGTGGTATATATTTTTCATATAAATTCCGGTGAGCGATGAGCGAATTCAAAGCTCATGAATTTTGTGAACACATAAGAGGAGAACTCGAGTTTCGATTTGGAATTGACGGAAATGGAGGATGGCTTTTTGGATGGATGAAGAGCAGTGCTGGGGTGTTTCGATGGAACATTTGCTTTGAGACCTTTATTTCTCGCGGTTGGAGGAATGTTTTTTGAAAAATTTCACATCGTTTCGTTGAAAAGTTGTCGGAAAAACTGAATTCAGCTTCGCAGTATTCGTTATTATAATGAGTTTTTAATAGTCTAATATTTGATTTATTGTTCCTCACCTAATGACCGTGGCTTGAAGGGGGAACCGAATATAAAGCGATTTATAGAGATATGACGGTTCTACGTTGCGAACGTTTTATTACACGGACAAATTGGTTCAGAGAACAATTGTTATCAGGTTAGATCTAGTTTTCGGGACCACTTAAGGTAGCATTTAGTAAGATTTAAATAGTCTGTAACTTATGGATTAAAAAACCACCATTCGATTTACTCGGTTCTACCTCTAAACCACATATCTCCAAGAGATAAACCGTTATTTATACGGTTATTTATCAAGAAATTGTATGTATTGGTATTTATGAAATTAGGTTTAAAATTGAAACTCAACAGTTCTGTTTCCAGCAGACCAGTAAACGGCCCCTTAATGTTCATTCAAAGAATCAGTTATCACCAGCATTCATTTTCTTATACAAGCAATACTAAACTAGACTGTCCCCAAAAATTATTAACAATTTCACCAACATTCCACTTACGAAAATTCATAATTCAACAAATTATTAAATTTCTAGATAAACATTTTTCATCTTCAAATTTTTTCCTTATCAAAAACATAATAATCGATACCATATGATTGCAAAAAAAAAAAACTCCATCTCGTCATTCCCGACAAGCCTTTATCATTGAGAAATTAACTTTGCAACTTCAAGAATTATTTTTCTTTGCAATTTTTGGACAATCATTTTCCGTGTTCCCGATCGCTGATTTTATTGCGTTGACATCCTACCAGGTCTCTCGATTCGAGCGTCGATGACTCACGTTTACTTCCGATAACGTCAATACGTATCGCTTGTCTCGCGTGTGTTTCACGAATTTGTTGACGTCCATACGCAGGATTCATACGCGAAGATATTACGAACGCTACAGCGACGCAGGACAGTCAGTTGAATCGCGGTCGAGATACGACAAACGTTCTGCGAAATTCCTTTCTCCAGTGTATTCAATATTTTCGATGAAAGATAACGATTGATACATGAATAACGAATCAACATAACGTGCTGTTACAGCGACGTCTCGTGATAACAATGTGACCGTCTTGTCTGATAAGTTTAACGATTCGTCGCGTTTAGTTTTACCCATGATTTTCATCAACGAAACCAGCGCACGTCATTGACTATCGTTCTTTCGGACACTACTCTAATTTTCTGTGATAAATCTAAATAGATAAATGAACATTTTGCTAAGTAAAAAACAATGATTAAATTAAACAATCAAGTAATAAATTTATTTTTGAAGATTTACAACGACTTTTATCGATTTTTTCCGGCAAATAACAACGCGTATAGCGCGACGGAATATCATTATAAATCAAGGACACGTCGGTACGCATCTACGGAATTGATAAATTCCTGATCCACCGATTGAGAATGTATCACCGAACTCCGCAGCTAAATCCACATCCTTCCAACAACATTCAACAATCACGTTGTAAATGCTTAATCCCCGTATAAAACTTCGGATCAGATGACTTTCAAAATGTAATACTGCTCAGAAAAAACGAAAAAAAAATCCGTCATTCCTCCCGCGCTTCGGTGTCACGAGATACGCGCGTTCACTTGCTTCCAAAGCAGATACCAATCCCGCATGAGTGCGAGAGACGTCGAACATTGAACAATCCATGGCTCAAAGAAATAAAAATAAGAATCAAAAAATTAAAAAAAAATAAAATAAAACCACGAGACATGCGTGACGTTCATGCGGGCTTAGGGGGGGGGGGGGGGGGGGGGGGCGTTAGATTCGTAAACTCGACGATTATCAGCGCAACCATCGAGAAGTACCATAGAGACAGCGACGGACGAGACGTGGCTGCACGGATATCGTACTATCACAGCGTAGTGGGGGCGGGAGGGAGGGAGGCAGAGTGACAGGATTTTCCAGTTCCCTCGGTTCGTTCGAAACGTTAGTCTTGCACGCTGCATCATAAGACGTGATCAGTAGTCGTCGTGACGTTCACTCGCGAGCAATAGGGTCTTCGCATAGATACCACGATCGTGAATCTGTCGGATTTTTCATGGGAAACAAAAGTACATGAGCGCACGGGCAACGATTTAACGTCGTTGCGAGCAGGTGTTCGTGAGACACAAGCTCTCGATATACTGGTGAATGCAAATTGGATAAATTATTTCAATGAATGAAAATTATAACAATTACGGTGTGCAACCTAGATGCTGTGTCGGGTGGTGCAGGCTTTCGGCGAGTATCGTCTGCCGGTTGTACGAGATCGAGAAGGATCAGTTGCGCTGATCATTGACTATAGAGAAGGTTGCCAACAATTCTCCGCCTTCTTCCGACAAAAAAAATAATTGTCTATTCGCAAAATAACAACGTAACTAACTCGAGCTTGTTTATATCAAAGTTGAATACCGGTTTCGGTCTCGTATAATCAGTTTGACAATAATATAACACACGATCTCCCACTTCGACGGTTAGTTGAAGACACTGTGTCTGTTAAACTCAATGGAAACAGTCGCGTCTCATTGTCTACCCAAAAGTTAGTAAAGTTTCCACCGCTAACACACGAATAGTCACCGAGAGCAACTCAGTGTCTATCCAAATCCATTCGAGAATTCCCGGACAACACATCGTTCGCCTTGCAACGCTCGCAATCGCGGTAACAATTTTTTCACGGACTTGCGCGAGTGAACGACGAACTCGCGAGACCGGTCTTGCAAACGTATATGTGTCGCATAACTCGATCGTACACGATTAGCATCGACGCGGAACAATTAACGAGATTTCCATCGAATTCGGTGAGCACACATCGCCGGCGCGTTGCTTTTGCCAATGATTCGTCATGCTGCGTGTGAAAACGCGTACGAGTATGTGTGACTAACTCGTGAATCGGTTTACCTTCGCATCTCGATTGGTATTCTCGTGTCTGTGAATTACGGTGCGAGACTACCGATCGGTTTCGCCGGGAATGCGTGTGGGTTTGCGTTTTATTCGTTCGCTAATGGAAACTGTTGGAATCACGTTGCGCTCACAGCTGCTATACAATTCGCTATACCTATATGTATATTTATATATATACAACGTGCTATATATAACGCACTCGGTGCGAGACAACGCTGTTATGTATTATCCACTGTGTCATTGCCCTTTCGTTATTTTGCGCAGGAAACCAGAAATCCCGTCACGCTTCACCATTTAGCCTCGATACTCGTTCTCCGTTGTTTTCTTTTGTATTTTTGTATTTTTTAGTTCGTTTTCTTTTCAATTCTTGCTGCAATATTTCTCGTAACGCGTTGTATCGCAATTTTTCCTTACAATTTTTTGCGCGAAACTAAGTTTCGTTATGGATACGTCGTTGTATTCTGACCACGTTCTATCCAAGGAGAACATGTGTTCCACTGACGTTCGTTATTTTATTATTATTTTTATTTATCCTGCACACGTGGTCTACGTAGTAAATTCTCGTGGATGTATTCTTCATGCCAACTAAGTTCGCCACCTGCTCACTCGTGTTGCCTCTTCGTGTTACTTATTAAAAAGGCAAATTGGCTGTAAATAATAATAATAATAATAATAATAATAATAATAATAATAATAATCAGTCGGA